>JABASM010002387.1:0-11212 GCA_019776545.1 Brachystomella parvula | reverse complement strand
GAATAAAAAAAAAAGAGCATCCGACTGGGATTAAGCTGAAAACCCACAATTCTGACATCAATCATTTTCAAACGTAAAATCCATGACTGAGGAAAAAGTAATTGAAACAGAAGAGGATGAAGGGAGGAGTTGAAGGTATTTTTCTTTGATGGGGTTTTGAAGGATGAGCAGATGGATTTAAAAAAAAATCTAAAAAAAAACGAGGAAAGAAAATTCTATTGACAGTGACTGATGTGTCAAGGGTTCACAACCTGAATCTCACAACCTTCGTCCTTTGAAGAAAATTCTGTTCAACCGGAATTGGGTTCATTTGACAATAGAAGTAGAGAACTATAAATAATTCAGGAGTGACAGGAGATACAGGCTTCCAGGGCATATAAATAGATTTAAGAGATCTCCTAAATCTATTTATATGCCCTGCAGGCTTCTTCTATTACCTCTTCCATTTTCAGAAATGTTTAAAAAAGTTACACAAAGTACAGGTGGATGAAAGAATACCGGAAGTCACAAGCCGAAATAAGACCCCAGTTGATTTCAATGAAACTTGGCAGGTAGCTAGCCCAGACCCATACCTCAAACTTTGGAACGGGACGGAAGTAGGGCATTGACCTTTAATGACCTTTGGGGGACACTGAAGGTCATGAAAAAACAGTACATCAATCAAAAGGACTTGATCTCCTGATTGTAAATATATAAAATGCTTGACCTTTTTGACCTAAAACATGGCCGCTAGAGGCCGCAAACGTTTAAATTAAACGGCCGGGGTCAAGCGCGATATATTTTTTAGAATCAGGAGACCAAGGCCTTTCTATTGATGCATTGTTTTTTCATGACCTTTAGTGACCCCCAAAGGTCACAAAAGGTCAATGCCCCGCTTCCGTCTCGTACCAAAGTTTGAGGTATGGGTCTGGGCTAGCTACCTGCCAAGTTTAATTGAATTCCACTATATTATCTTATTTCGGCTTGTGACTTCCGGCATCCTTTCAGATGAACTAGCTTACAAGGCCGCCCGCCAGGGGCGGAAAAACTAATTACACTGATCAGAACTTTGCATTTTCATCAGTCTTCCTTTCGCTGTTTTTTTTTGTAATGTATAAGCCTGAAGCAATTTTCTCCATCCCCAAAGCCTAAGCCTTTGCCTAGTTAGTAATTAGCAGATTAAGTCTCTGTAATCCTTTCTATACAGCGATTTTCGCATTCCCAGTGCTTTCCCTTTTTGCAGGCGAAAAGTACGAAAGTCCAGCAGCTTATGATCATTTCAAATGGAAGGTAGCCTCGTAATCCTCATTCCCTAATTCCAGGAGAGTAGAATTCCAGTAGTGGCTTACTTACTATATTAAAGTAGGCAATTTCTGGTAGAGAAATTACCCATAAAGAGCTTTCACTTCTTTCTCTACTTTCACCTCATGGGATCCCGTCATTGAAGTGGAACATTGTTTCCTCTCACCGTTATTCTTCACCCCGACTTCTTGAGATGAGCGAGGAAGTCCAAACTACACTTTTTTAGACTACTGCTTCATATTAAAATGGGAGAGGGAGACCTGTAAAAACCCATTGAAGAAAAAGAAAACACCACTTTCCTCTCCTGCCTTGGAGAAAGACCTTAGAAACCCCGAAACCCGTTTCTCGTCTGTATATAAATATTTTTTAACCTGCAAAAAAAAGTTTAGGGTTACGGAAATCACCAGTTTTTTGAGAAGTTGGGAACAGGAGCCTCAGCCATTAGGCATGAGTTACTGATTGTAGAAGTTTCTAAAAACACTTTTACCATAAATTTCTTCTCTGCTTCCACATCCGCTCTTAAGCGATTTTTTAAGCTCCCCAACCTCCTGCTGACTGGGTCGCTGTAACCTGTCACAATAAAACGGTGGAATAGCCTGGTATAGTTTATGGATTCTCAGCTAAGAGTCCACTGACTGAGCATGGCGTATTGTACATCCCGACTTCAGAGGCCAAAAAATCTAGAGCTCTGACAAGGATTTTTGTCATAACGTATAACTTTACTGTCAATAGACTGAAAAATCCAATGAGAAATCCTTACGAAATCTATTAACAGGAGGAATTATCGTACTTGTAAATATTAAAATCAAGACATAGTTATTCTTATTAACACTTAACTAAAATCTATTACCGCGTTCCATGATCTTCCCTTTCATTGTTTCATAAGTCATGAGATAGCGGTAGTAAAGCATATGCTTCTGTCGGAATTCAAATGGGAGCCCTACGCCACGAGCAAGTGACTCGGCGTACTGGCACAAAAATATTCCACAGTCACCACTGTCATCCGCCTGTTGAGGTAATTTCTAAATTAAAGAAGGAAAATTGAAAAAAAAGTTAGGTACAGCTTCTCGTATACTTGGGTTGGCAATACCGTTTTCACTGGATCAAGGTTACACATTTTCCAGTCATTCCAGAAAATGTTCCAGGGAGGAGTGCCTGGTAACTCCATCTTAGTTCTGTACTCACGTTCTAAGTAGCGGCTGATATACTGTGAAAATAAATAGAATTGCAATAATTTAGAATTTGAATTTTAGAATTTTTAAAGCTTGTTCTGAATGAAAAATGACTAACCGGTAAGAGTCCTTCATTGTTTCCGTAATTTGCAGAGTCGTAGCAGTAGAGCGTCTTTTTATTAAAATCTGCCACAATGAGGCGAGAGTGACTGAGAAAAGAAACTGGGAAAAAGGCGAGGTCGTACTCGAAGATATTTTCCTGAAACAAGAAAAACAATTTAAATTAACTAGTAATTAAGAAACAATTTAAATTAATAAATATTATGAAAAGATAAAAATTAAAACTAGGAAAATTAAATTAAAAAAATAAGATAAGGCAAAATTAGTGCTTCATGCTTGTGAGTAAGCTTACTTCCGTCTTCGGTATTTTTTCCTCGTTCAGGAAGCACATTATGAAGAACGCCACGGGGAACGTGATTAGTCGTGGTAGGGGGATTCCATTTCTACGAAATTTGTCATTCCTCTCACGAATCATTTCAAGGTAGAAATCAATATTCTAGAAAAATAAAAAATGAAAATTATTTTTTTCAGCGATTGAGTAAAATTTTTCGGTTCTAATTACAATATCCAGTAGTCCATCTGTCCTTCCATAGGAAGTTAAATGATGCTGCGTGATGGTCAGATTAAATTTGGAGATGACTTCCCTCTCACTCTCTTCTTCGTTGAGAAGGGACTCAACTTCATCAATCATGACCTTCGTAAGTGGGAATCCAGAGGGTGGGCATTTAAAAGTAACGACCCTCTCGAACCTCCTCCCACTCATGGTAACAAACAATTTCTTGGATCCTATGAATTCTCCATTCATTTCTGTAATCGCTTTCTCTGCTTCCTTCCGCGTGGTGAAGCAAACGAAACCATAGCGCTCTCTCCGGTCCTTATCTCTAACAACTTTAACGGATTTTATGAGTCCAAAAGGCTGGAACAACTTCCTAAGCTCTTTATTGTCAATGGAGTCATCTAAATTGTTGATGTAGAGATTCATTCCGTCCCATTTTGAAGGCTGAGGTTTCGTATCTCTTCGACGCTTTAAAGGAAGTTCCTGGATTTTAGTCGGATGTCGAGGTTTTGCTGAGAATTTAAAAAAAAATGCAAGAATATAAAATTAATAGAGAAAATCCGGGTTTCTTACCACTTTTGTATTTGTGACGCCGACGACTGGCGTGGAGGATCCATCCATCTGCTGCTTCGCCATCCATGGGTTACTGGCTGTATCAGCTTCAGCCCGTCCTCAAATCTCATCGCCCTTCCTTCGAAGTTATAGATGTCGAAGATGAAGGCAAGTCGAGCTTCAGTGACGGCCAGCCAAGACTCAGGTGTCAAAATTATAAGGCGGTCGGTTCTTGATTTTCTGCTAGCACGGGGTATGAAAAATGTTTGCAGCGAAGATATCTGAGAGTGGTGTCAACAATGCAGCTGCAGCTATTGGGCTTGTTTTTTTGTAAGGAAAAAAATGGTAACCTAGACAAAAGCCTAATCATGAGGAATCTTTCTTTAGGCAAAGTAAAGGATTACAGGGCAGGGGTCAAGTGCGTTCAAACGCAAACCGTTAAGCAGCTCTCCTAATAGGGAAATGAAAAAAAAAATGTTATAGGTTCATTCCAAGAAGCATAGAGATAGTTTTTTTTTGGCTAGTTTGTTCTAAAAAAAGGAACTTTTATCTCTACGCCAAGTCAAGGTAGTTTGACTACATGCAAGCCTTGATGCCAAGTAGCGGTGATTTGATATCAATTTTTACGGGATGAAGAACATTTTTATCTTCTAATTTGCCTGCAGCTCCAATAAGGAAAGCTAAAATTAGGGAAATGTTAGATCGTGAGACGAGAAGCATTGAAGCAAAATGATGGCAACAAAGAGAGTTTGGTGTGAAAAAGATAAGCGTTAAGCTTTATACATATTTCGCTGATTTGAATAAATTATAATGTTACTGAGAAAGCACACAGATTTACCAGATAAGCGTTTCATACGACGCACGATTTTTTGGTGAAGGGGGCGGGCTACCCTGTGTAGTACGTTTTGTTGGCGTTGGTTTTTGTAATAAGAATCCTGTAAACGGAATTCATTAATATTCATGCAATGAAAATTTGAGCACGAGATTCAAATGCAGGTTACGTTCACATGAAGCTCCTCGCCGTAGCTCGTAAATTCCTTTAGCTGGTGACTTGGCATTTGGGGTTGACGAATCGTCCTTCTTGGATTTCCCGTAGTTCGTAACGTACAATTTCTTTGACACTGCAATTCGCCCATGCATCTTAGAAATAGCTCTTTCAGCATCTCCTTGCGTTGTGTAGCAGACGAAACCGTAGCCTTGACTCCGCCCCTCCTTCGTCATCACTTTAGCGGAGCGAATCAGTCCGAATGGACTGAAGAGCGTTCTCAGTCCATTGTCATCAATTGACCTGTCCAAGTTATTTACGTAGAGGTTTTTAGTGTCATCCCATCTACTTGGTCGCTCTTTCAATGGTGGAGAGGAAGAATGACGTCGATTGCTCTCGACAACTTCTCGTCTACTCCATTCAGTCGGCAACTGTACTTGACGCTCCAGAGCTGAAAATGAACAAAATAGGGTTCAAATAAATGGAAATACAGAATAACCTAACGTTAATCTTACCAGTCTGAGCAAGTTGAAGCAACCGGTCGAAATAACGATTCCGTTCTTCTTGAAACTCTTTGGCCGTATTTACAACTGGTGTGTTGAATTTGGGGATGAGATGTAAGTCCTCCTTAATTTTTTTGTAGCTCGTGACGTGGAGCTTCAAGCCCCGTACGACTCGTCCATTCATCCCCACGATAGCGTTTTCGGCATCTTCCTGACAGGCATAACAGACGAAACCGTAACCGTGGCTAAGCCGCTCGTCTGTAAACAACTTAGCAGCGACGACATGACCGAACGGTGTGAAAAGTGCTTCCAGACTCTCATCAGTGGTAGACGTATCCAAATTTTTGACGCAGAGTGTCATGGAGTCCCATATAATTGTACGCACAACTTCCAGTGGATTCAGACTGCATCCTCGACTTGCTTCAGACTGTGTCTTGTCCTCTGCTCCTCTCAAAGACTGATCAGACCTCATAATTCTTTCGTCAGAGCTTGGTGACCGCGTCAGGGGTGCCGTAACACCTGTAAAAAGAAGCACAAGAGCACAGGTCACATTAAATTACATCCCGAGTGTTTAGTGTAAATATAGGAAATAACTTAAAAAAGCTGATTACCTATTTGAGTCAGCGCCCGAGCTCGGGCCACAAAAATGATCCTACCCCTTTCGATTTCCTCTCCATTCATTTGATTAGCAGCAATTTCAGCACTTTCAGCATCCACAAATGTAACGTACCCTTGACCATTACTGAGAACACAACATGGACGTGATCCGCCCAAACTTTTCGAACAGTCTTCTTAGATCCTTGTTAGCCCATGTCTTTGGTAAATGCATCACGGAAATACGCTTTATCTAAGCAAGAGGGCAGAATGAAGAGGTGAATAGTAGTCAAACTTCAAACATAATGATTATGATTCAATTACCTGATCATCTCTTTGGAAATCAGACAGAACAGGATAAGGAAGTGGCAGCAACGGCAAGGGTAAAGGCATAAAGTTCCTCAAGGCTGTCTTCAGCATCATACGTTTCACTGTTATTAAATTAAATTCACTAAAGTCAATGTAAGAATGACCAGAGAAAATCAGAACAGGTCAAGCTGAATCCGCCCAAACTTCAAACGGGAAAGTTCATCGACCTTTTTCTGCTCTCAAATAAAAAAACGTCACGTGAATAACTGGGCGCTAAACTCGAAATTTTTCCTTTGTTCTTCTGTCTCTTTTTTTTCTGTTCGCCAGCAATTTTTCAGCTCGCAAGCGGTCAGATTATTAGGGAAAAACTTGACGCCGTTAAATCCAGCGTTTAAAATGCTTAACCTTGTTAGAGGCCTAGCGATTTTAGGCTTTTCATGCTTAAACCTCTACATCGGCTGCGTCAGGTAAGTCAGGCAGTAGAAGCAAAGAGGAATACGATTCTGCCACTACTGCGCTGCCATCATATGTGGCTGTTATGTTTTATTGACGAGGTTTGACCTAATTCTTGCTGCCTCTTGTACCATATAGTGGCCTACCGATCGAATTCAATGCCAAGGGTATTCCTAGAGACCCTACGTACTTGCCCGGGTACAGAGTGGAACATGCTGAGAGAAATACGAGCAAGTACTACGACTACTGGAGGCAAATGAATCTCAGCCTTATTGAATGGCCGGGTGGGTAGAGTACAGAACGCTTCAGGAAATTCAGGATTGGAATTTTGTAATGACTCCAGTGTTATTATTTGTTTTTTGCAGGAAATATTACGAAGCTGGAAGTTGAGCAGCCATTGGTACAGAAATCCAAACTGTAAACACGGACTCCTAATAGAAAATTTTGGCTTTAGGTAACTTGGGGAAAACCGAGAGCAAAGTTACTGAACAGTCCGTTGCAACATTGCCCTGGGAATGGATTTGAAAGCCTACGCTTAGTAAGTACAAATCACTGCTTCCTTTGGATAGCCTCACCTTACTCGACCGAATAATTTTTTCTAGCAAGTACCTTCACCTGGCATGGGGTCAGTTCCGGCTCACTTCCTCATATTGCCCTCCCTTTAAAATCCCTCGAAAAGTCATTGAAGGGAAACTTCCAACTTTACTCCCAGACTCCGTCTACGTCTCAGCAACGGATTTTGAATTCGTATCCGATGCTCTTTTGATTATTCTCGAATCTCGCCTCATCCTCCGTGTGGGTCAACTGGAGAGTTCTCATCGGACAGAAGGCACATCCGACACCCCTGACCCCACCACCCTTTCCTATACAATTGCTAATGGTAAGCCATGAGATTTAAATCCTTCACTGTGATTGGCTGATTCTGGATCCAGGCATAACATCTCCGGTGACAAAGCTAGTGACAGAAAACTGTTGCAGAAATCGCTTGACGACAACTTGTACTCACGGGGACATGGTAATGGCGCTTAATGAGCGATCTTCAGACACCACGTATGACCAGCAATCGAATAAACCAAGTACATTTCTAAGCCTAATTACTTTTTCTGGATTCCCATTCAGATTATTCATTTCTACCGACTCTGGGAAAAACTTCAGGAAGTTTACAGCTCTAGGCTCAACGGGTTCAAAGTTTCTCCACTCTGCGTTACTGTATCCGAGTCTTGGAGTTATAGTGGCTCTGCATGGAAACGAAACTTCCGTACGTTTCTTTAAAAACTTGGGAATTTTAACTTGATACATTTGAATTTCAGGTTGAAATGAGTCATTTCTCTGTTTCTGATGGCAAGCCGATAAACTTGAGCCAGAATCGGACAGTCCTACCCGTCAGTGGACAGGTTCAAGCCAAACGGCTTGGTGAAGAAACCTCGTTTCTGATGTGGGACGAATGCAGGGTTTGGTACTCATACAATGTAGGTGAGTCAAAAAGCCTTTAGTATATTCAAAAAAAAATTTTGTACGAGCTTCGTTAATTTTTTTACCTCACAATTAAGGGCTGAACGTATCAGAAGCTCTATTCTACGTCCATGACAAAATCCAGCGTGACATTAACAAGAGGGTACCGAAGAAAAAAAGAAAATTAGTCGGGAAGCACCGGGTATCTGGAACTCACTGCGCCTTAGGAATGGACTCTGCGGTTGCATTTGGTTAAATTTAAGCTTTGGAAACGACTAATTTGGCAGAAAAAGACTTTCTCGAGGCTTTTGTTTTTTCAGACGCTGTAACGGGGAAAATAGCCCTCATTGATGCTCACAATAATTTTTTCTACGGAATTGATACGAAAACTTCCAACCTCCCTCTCATTGGTGGAAATATTGACATGAGCTTGGTAATGGCGAAGAGAGAGAAGTCCATTGTTCCGTTTTTCGATTTTAACAGTCCGACCGAGTGAGCCTTCAGTTTTCAGCGTCCGATCTTATCACTTTTACATTTAATTTTTGCTGAACAGAACTAATGTACCCTCCTCGCTACCTCTGGTCCGATGATAAAGCCTACAAGGACAAAAACTACAATAAGCGACTTGGAATGCGCCTGCTCCCACGCTCAGTCTTTCACTCGGACTTCATGCCACCTTTCTACGAGGAGAACATTCCAAAGCGATTCAGAGAACTCTACGGGCTCAAAAAATGTTCGGTAATGACAGGCTACAAATTTTTCACAAAAACCAGCATAATTGCTGAAGTTTTTACTGTTCAACTTTTTAGACTTCAAGCATTGTTGCGGAGTCATCCCTGACCCAGAAACCGAAGATTTTCCATACACCAGAAAATTCAGCGGTCAACTTTACCATTGAATTCAAATCGTTCACGAATAGTTCAGAACAGCTGCACCTGGAGTCCAGTTTCTTGGAAAAGCATTTAGCAGTGTCTATGGTCCTACTGAATTTCATGCAACTTGGACATCGGGAATATTTCTACTTCAAATATGTGAGTTTAAAATTTATTTATACCACTCAGACCACTTACTAATTTAGGAAAGATTACTTAGAATGTGACGGTCCATACAAAACCGATTGCACGAGCAGGTAATCTCTATCGAATCAACTTCTTCACGACGAAATCTGTGAGGTGCGTCCATCCGCCACAGCTAACTATTTGGATCCAAATTGAAAAACCTGAAAATCAACCTACAGAGGAGGCAAATCTGAAAACCTTTATTGGCGACCCAGAGCCTGTCAAGTATGTTCAACACCAGAATCAGATTATGCATGAGGATAAGGTTGGAGATCTGACGAATAGAAATTTTTGGTTGCAGAAGTAGAGGTAGAAGCGTTCCTACATATCTGATTGAAGGGACCAGCTAAAAAGCAGGGTTGCCAGTCATTCACTAAACTCTCCGTCGCGTATCATTCTTTTTTTGAACGTATTGGGCCGAAATCCCAATGTAGCGTCTGCGCGATCGTCCGACCTACCCTCATGCATATATCCCTTAAAAAATGTATGCACAAACTTAGTGATTCTGGTTTGAAATTTACAGAAAATTAAGCAATTTCCTGGAATCTGCAAATGTTAGGAAAATCCTGCATGAAAAAAATCCAGTGAAGCTCAGCCAATGCTCACGAGGCTAATCGAATCCCAGTTCCTCTTTGAACAATCCAAACGTAGTGGGACGAACAATTTTGGGCTTCCCTTCAACAATTTTATTCTGATGTTAGTAGCCGGCTGTACTATATACACTTACTGTATATTCAATTACTACTGAGCTAATTTTGATAAACAGATAAAGAAAGTAGTAATAATTCTTAATTTAATGAAATTACTTCGCAATCAGTGCCACCGGACTTACTCTTTTGTTCCGCATCTGCCTCCTTTCGAAGACTTTCCAAATATTCATCCAGCTTTCGGAAGCATTCCGCTGCAACTTCTTCCTTACTTTGATTGGCATCAAGAACAATGATATGGCCCTTGTTTGATTCTGGATTCCGAATGAGCCAATCCTCGTATGACTCGTGGAGATCCGCTATGTATTCATACGGACAGAGATCCTCGGCAGCCCGTGCCCTGGCTCTCATCCGTTCATATGCAGTCTTTGGTTCTGAGCGTAAGTATATGATGAGATCCAGACGAAGGTCCAAGTGCGACTCTAGCCATTGGTACCACTCGTCTAGAACGGCAAATTCTGCTGGATGAAGTTTACCACTTTTCCTTGCAAGTTCCAGGAAGCAAAATCTAAGAAACAGACCGCATTTGTTACTTTTGTTTAGCCTAAATTGTCCAAATTGCTATAATTATAGTCTAGGGTTAGCTCACCTGTTGTTTTGAAGTGATCGTTCCATTAATCGAAGATGAAGCTTCTTTTCTGGACTTGAGCTCGGTTCGGTAACGCCACCGGCTTCACCATTTTCCTTTGGCTTACTGGTGATATCCATGAGCCTTGTTAATTGCACGTAATGTTGAAAAAGGAAATTATTTTTCTCCGTGTCTTTGTAGAACATTTCCAGGAGATTGTATCCTTTCAGGTTCATCCATTTCTCAAGAGGTTCTGGAATCACTTCAAGATTCACCCTGTTCGAGGTCTCCTCGGCTAATCTGGTTACAAGTGTGGACTTTCCGCTTGAGATATTACCGTCAACGGATACTGTTATCATCTTTGTCACGCTATGGCGTAGTTTCCGTAGCTTAATTATGTCCGCTGACTGGGCTGTTCTGGCGATTAGAGAAAAAGGCTTTGAGAACTTCAGCATTGAATTCAAAGCATCCTTCGTTAGCAGATATCCTGTAAAACAATAGAAATGAATCTTAGCTAGCAGGTTGACGTTAGGCATTGCTTAGATTTCCCGAGATGATTGATGGAGCAAAGTATGGTGGGAAGCTAATCTAATCCCACATACCTGATCGCTACGTCGATATATTAATAAATAGAATACTCACCTGATGACTTGACTAGCCTCAGACAATCGGCTCTCCTACTTCTGTCTTCTCTGGTCCTATACAAACTTAGGTTGCCTGAGTAAAGTACCTTGAGAAAGTAGTAATTAAAATAAATTACAAGGTAAGGTGCTGACTAATTTTCTCAATCTCTGCTCAAATTAATTGCTTTTGTCCTCTTGTCAGGTCTTTCACAGAACTTCTGGAGTAACTTTCCCGCCCGCGCCGTCTTAGGGAAGGTCCATTATCCTCGTTTCAAGTTTGGGGGTGGGGGGTGTCGGAAGGCTTGGAACTAATGGAAACCATAGGGGGGGGGGGGGGGG
>JABASM010002386.1:0-11212 GCA_019776545.1 Brachystomella parvula | reverse complement strand
GTCGGCTGGAATTTTTTTTACTTGTGTGACGTCACTTCCAACACAATAACAAAAAAATGAGTTTCGCGGAAAGGAAGAGATAGGCAGTGAAAGTGTGAGAGTTATGAGACAGATGGTGGGAGTGTGTGATTAGAACTCACAGTGCCATCATCCAAATCATCATTCATCGATCCCATATCTGGGTTTTATATTATTGTAAATTTTTCTACATGCTTTTATTTCTGTACTTTTCAGAACTGGTTTCTCTGGCACTAAGGACGGAATTCATGGGGGAAAATATTATGAAAAATATGAAGGAATATATAAGGGCTCTCACCTACGTCTCTCTTACAAGGAAGCTACCTGCTTTCCGATCGCTTGTAATTACATGCGAGATCAATTCTTCTTATGTGACGTCGACGGCAGAAACAGAACTCCGCGTAAGTTTGCCTGTTTAAAACTTTGCCGATATTCTCCTCTCTGCACAGGTTCGAATTTCATGCATTTCTTTTTTTAATGCAGGCTGAGTTCAAGAGATGCCTTCCATGGCTCTTGGAGTGCCACCAAACTGTCCAACTTTTAGTCAAGTACGAGTCTGCGTTGTAAAAATCTAGTTTCCACTGAATTGGAATTCATCTGTTTTTGTTAATTGGAGCGAGCGGAGTCGGTTAATTTTTAATTCTCAATTTCCCAAAAATTGTTTTATAGACCTCGGATTTGATTGCTATTCGGATACTATCTTTAAAAGTTTAGCTAAAATTACCTAGCCACTCTCTATGTACTTTGCTTCGAATTTTCATTACTGCCTTTTTTGGTGTAAAATAAATTTACTTAGAAAATCAGCTAGAACTGTCTGAAAAACAACTTCGTATGAATAAACGGTATTCGGTGGTTTTGAGCATTATTGGTTCGTAACCAAGTTTTTCTATGGAGTTAAAACAGAGAGCTGCGAACACAAATGCAATTTAGGGAATGTCCAAATTATAGGGAGCTTTTCACGGTTTTTTTAAAATACTACTGGTAGCATAGGCCAAGGCATACTGGGGCACAATTCCATTCCGAAATGGAGTGTGGACTGCGGAATGGACTGCTAGTGGCGGAGTTTTGGACTGCGGAATGCGGAACGCGAGGTTCCGAGGTGGACTGCTGAACTGAACGGAATGGAGTGATTTGAAAGCGGACTGCGGAGTGCAAACAAAACGGACTGCGGACTGACGGAATGCGGAACGCCAAGTGCGGAGGTAGACTGATGAACTGACGGAATGCGGAATGGTCGGACCCCCAGTATGGGCCAAGGGCTTTGCCCAAATTACCAGCAAATTCAGAATGTTCCGTAGAATAAGTATGCCAAGTTTAAATTGGCAGGCCTCGAAAGCCAGCGACCCGAAATCCCAGTTGTAGCGCTTTTTAAAAACATTCCAAATAAAAATCCGGAATTCGAACAGCGACCCAAACGCTGACTCAAGTATATCCCCAAGCAGTAAACTTCCCTGCATTAGTCGTAAGAGTTTTCAATAACCTCAGTGTGGAACAAAGAATTTAACCCGAGAGTATTTTTGTTTATGAGCCTTTCAATAAGTTCAAAAGTTGGGTTCTGGTCGCTGACTTCCGAGGCCTGCCATATTAAAAATAATGAAGGTAAACAACTGAAACTTGGCTTCTACAGAAACGTGTGAATTCCCTAGTAACTTTTCCAAGGCCCTGGGTCTACGTTACCCGTAGCATTTAAGAATTTTTCCGTGACAAGCCCGCTATGATTTGGACATTCTTTTTCTTTATGAAATAAACTGCGTTAAGAGGAAGCAGTCAAGGGTGATGAAGGATTTTTAGTCGAGTCTCAGCACCCTATACTCAACGACGTATAATTTCTGCTACAATTGGGTTATAGTAGTGGCAGGGAAGACGCGCTTAGGTGGGATGATGGCTGTTTATACTGCTACTGCATGGGGACATGGAAAGAAAAGAAAACAGTTAAACTCATCCTTCAAATCTTGTTTTCAGAAATGTAGAAGCCAAAAAAGAAATTTATTTATATAATCGGGTTTTTTTTTCTAAGATTTACTAGGAAAAGGGCTTTGACAAGGGAATGGCATGGCTGGACCTGGCATTTCTTTAGAAAATCTCTATGGAAAAACAATCCTGATATTTTCTTACTTCTTCTGTACCGCCCCGGTCCTCTCATATTCAATTTGGATTTCAACAGCAATGAAAAAAGAACCGAATTTAAGTTCTTTCACATTTAACCTGGTCCTGGACTGGACTGGACCTGGACTCGTCAGTTCCAGATTAACGAATGGTGCAAGTCCGTTCTTCAGCCACAGCTTCAAAATTTCAAAATCAAAAATATCAGAAAATGAAGTTGAGGGTAACAGGTTTTTGAAATTACTTGAATCGTTTGAGGCAGAGATTTCGAACGTTTGACGAGCACAGCAGCCGCAGCAATCTTCCTTAGCGATCCGCGTGAGGGAGCATGCGCTGTCACTACTGAAACTCCGCCGCCTCATAGTTGCGATTGGCTGAAAATAATGAGCAGTAGAGATTAAACTAGAGGAAACGTAAAGAAATAATTATTTTTACGTTACAGAAACGATTTCTCCCAGTAGGCTGCATATGGGTGATACGGAATTTACCCAGATCTTCTGCACCAACTAAAGAGCAGAGCATGAAAACCCAGAGGCTCAAAATCAAAAGACTGGAAAAGAAAGCCATTTTAAGTTTTTTCCTCAAGTAAATTCAAACAAATTTTTATTCCTTATTTATATTTTCCAGCTTCGGTGTGGAAGGATGAAGAATGCAATTTTTTGAATCAATTTTGCTCTGTAAACTTCCCTATATTAAACGCATGCCTTTTTAGATATCACAGTTCGTATTCAACTTTATAAAGTGCGAAAGCCAATCAGAGTCAAGAATTTGGGTTTCCTTCCAAATCCCGACATAGCAGTTTTGCAAACTTTGTAAAACTGCTGACTTGCAGAGCAGTAAAAGTAAATAGTAGTGGCACTCATCTGACCGATTGCTTCTACTCCCATGTCAATCTATCCGTTATGCTGGGCTTCAGCTTTTCGTTAATTTGTTTTACTATTGCCCATCATTTTAAGTTCATCTTGCTCATTTTTTTAAAGGAAGAGATATTGGAACATGTAATAATTTGTTAGGATTTATCAAGGCATGCATGTGTTAGACTTTAATCTGAAATTTCATTTCGCACTAGCATACCGTAAACTTCCAAATAGTACCCGGTTTCAAATAATACCCGGGGTTCCTAATAGTACCCGGGGTACGTTAGGCTAAGCCTATAGCCATAACGCACATAATGGATCTTATGAATAAAAAAGTATGAATAAAAATAGTATGGATAGAAATAGTGGCCGGTCCCAAATAGTAGCCGGGGTTGAAAGTCAAGCGAATGAATAGTACCCGGGGGTACTATTTGGAAATTTACGGTAGACTTTACCTCACCCTTTTCTTTGGGGAAGGGGCTTGACCTCTATCGAAATTCCCAATACACACAGGTACAGAAAAGGAGAAAGTAGAGGCTGGATATTTCTTCTCCTATTTTACTTCATTTTCAGCATTATCCCAGTGAGCCCAAGGGGAGAACAAAGATCAACAGAGACGGAAGGGCCTTACTCCAAAAATAGGACCAGGACTCTCCATAATTCCATTTGGAGACCCGAGGAGGAACGTGCTTTGTCGTGAATGAAACTCAACACCAGTTCAATTTGCAAAAGTAAGATTTTGAAAATTCCCCACGCAAAATGCCAAACTTTGAAACTTGGAGCCGCTAACTGGGACTTTTTCATTGAAAATTTTAGAACCGAGATTTTTGTTTGGCAAAGAAATTTTTTTTTCACAGCTTACGTTCAATTTAGACCGTTTCCAAAAAAAAAATAAAAAAAAAAAATAAATAAATTGTTTTTAAAAAGTTTTTTGTTTCTGGAAGGACTAACTGGACTTTTGTACGCCAAATTTTTCGGATCAGCTGGGAAACACAATGGAGAGAATTCCTTTGGAGGTAAGTTGAAGGCTCCAGCCTCCCAGAACGGGAAACTTGGCCGTCGCTGTATTTTTTTGCTTGAATTCCAGATACAGGATATGTTTCTGAGTTACTTGGACACTGGGTCCCTGCTTAACTGTCGTCTGACTCAGAAAAAATTGAACATTCTTGTCTGCAAGAACCATCTTAAGAACCGCCATCCTCCCATTAAATTCAGATCAGAAATGGCTGATGAAAATCGGACAGCGGCTCGCTTTGTGCACCTCATGGGAACGAGCATTCAAGATTTTCCGTTCTCCAGCTTTGAGCTGAAATACTCCCCGTCGTGGTTTACGGTAAGCAATACGGAAGCAAGTTTTGAAAAAAGTTTAACCTCAGCACCTTTCCCCCAGACTCGTTTGATGTGCGTGCAGGACTCATACGAGCAGAATGAAACCTATGAAAATGAAAGTGCCAAAGGCGAGGATACTTTATTCTGTATTTTTATTTTCTATTTTTTAAGGAAACTTATGCAGAGAATGCTTCAGACATCATCCAATACGCAACAAGTGTTGGGAAATTTGTAAAGCGGCTCAGTCTTAGCTGTCATTGTTCGTTTACAAGTCCCGTACCTGGAAAAAAAGACTGCAACAACTCCGTCCTCAAGATCTTCTCCTGCATCGAGTACCTGGAAATGAGTCTATGCAAGCGACGCTTCTTTCATTTCACGAATTTTAAGCTAAGCCAACCCTTACTCGAACTCAGGGAAATCCGAATACGGAACTACGACTCGGAAAAGGACGCCGCTCTACTTGAGCACCTAATTCAAAATTCTCCACGTCTAGAAAAGTTCTATATTCAAACGAGCGTGTTGAAGGAAAAGCTAGTGGATACTCTGAGTCTTGTGCAGCATGTCCCTACCATCGGGTTGGAGTGCCATGAGTACGGGAATGAGAACATGAGGACGGACTTGATGGGTCGACTCATGGACTTGCCACTAAAAATCAAGGAGTTAAAACTCAGTGGAATCCAAACGGATCCGAAGAAAATGTCAATGACACAAGCATGGCTCCGAAATCTTTCCTCGACCTTAGAGGTCTTGAGCCTAGGTCTCCAATACAGGGTGCCTGCCCACCTAGGCCACAATCAACTCCCCATCTTTGAAATCCCTTACCTTGAAAAGCTGAAGGAGCTCTCACTCGGCCAAACAGTTCAAAGACTCTACCCCGCATGTTTTGCTCAGCCACGTCCAGAAAATTTCCCTTGTCTAAAAAAAATCTGTATAAAACTAGATTTTCTGTTGGGGAAGGCGTTGAGAGGTTCCGTTGTCTTTCCCCAAGTGACTCAGTTGGAGCTCTGCCTTAGCTATCCTGCTTCAAGGATCGCATGGCAGATTCCCTTCCCAAATTTAAAATCACTTTCCTTGGAATTGAAGGGGATGGAAGACACTTTACGCATGTCTCGGCATAGCATCAGGCACATGAAGAACTTGGAGCATCTTGAGATTGTGTCCCTGTCACTACCATTTCATGTACATGGACGTAGATACTTATCAGAAGTTTTGCTGCTCTGTGGCGGAGATAGAGAGGAGGAAATTCCATACAGCGACTTCAAAGATTCCTGGATTCCAGAGTCATTGGAGGAAATGGCAGCAGCTCCTGGTTTCCTGGACACACCAAAGATTAGGAACTCAAGTAAGTCAAGCTTTTCTTCCCTTTGCACAAGATTTCTCCTGGCAATTGCCTCAGATTACCTTAGTTCAAAGGTGGATTTCAATGGAGTAAGCCATCTGCGCGTAGCGTATCCGGGAGGAAAAGCCTAGGAGTATATTAGAGAACGTCGGAGATAGAGAAACGCGCCTTGTACAAACGCTTTGTACAAGCTTTCCAGCTTTCTTAGCTTTTGGAAACTTGAAGAAATTCATTACAGTCTTACAACAGCCGGATACTCCTATTTTACTCAAGTTTCAAAGCTCCTTTTCGGCTTTCTTCACTGATTAAATGACCAAATG
The DNA here is from genome assembly GCA_019776545.1 of Brachystomella parvula. Classification (NCBI taxonomy): domain Eukaryota; kingdom Metazoa; phylum Arthropoda; class Collembola; order Poduromorpha; family Brachystomellidae; genus Brachystomella; species Brachystomella parvula. Next base: position 5,246 of record JABASM010002386.1, on the reverse strand, counting down.
CTGTAGGTGGGGTCCCTGGATGGAAAAAATTCGGAGTTAATGGTCACTTTGGATGAAGATATGTTAGGCCTACATTATGCTAAAAAGGAACGGAAGGTTTGTCAAATTCCTAAGTGGACAGGCGATTCAGGTAGATTCGAGTAAGTTTTCGTCAAACCTTCGGTGACCTTAAGTGACTTAGGTGTCAGATGTGCCTAAAATGATACAAACAAGCCATCTGCGCCTCCAAAAATAGAGATTTTGTTGTATGTATCGAATAAGGTCAAAGGTCAAGGTCAAAAGTCAACATATCAATATAATTTAAAAAACCTATGCAAGCATAAAATTCAAGGGGCCCGACTTGGTATGGAATTTAGAAGGGTTTTAGTCCCGGTCACAAACGCGTAAATGAGGGTTTCAATGGCTACGTCATCCGTATAAAAACCTAACATTTTTAATAGGATGTCCGTGGTTTGAATCCCGGTCACAAACCACGGACGTCCTATTGAAAATGTTAGATTGGAATGTGACTGAAGCCTATGACTAACTTTTGTAGTTTTTATTTTTTTTTTACTACATACTACATAAAAATTCTCATTGGAATTGTTCTGGACTTTTCAGTTTTTAGAAACCAGTTACAGTTTAGGAAGTCTCTTGTAAAATAATGATTTTATTCAGTTATAATTCCAATTGCAGTAATAATCCCAATGACGGTAATAATCCCAATCAAAAGTGCCCATTGGGATTGTTCGAGACTTTCTATTGGGAATATTACTGCGGTCTACAGACAGACAGACACAGCAAATGCAATTAGCTCCGACCAGGTCGGGCTAAAAACGCATCTTCAGTTTGAATAGCTGAGTCGATTGACACCAAAACGAGGTCAATCGGTTAAGTCCTTCCAATTTTCCGCTAGACCCCAAGTTTGAAGATTTAAGGTGAAGTAAAAGGTCACCAGTTTCAACGCAAAACTAAGCCCTTGATTAGCCTTAACAACTTGGGTATAAATTCGACCCAAGATTTAACCGGCTGATTTTGGCATTTACCTATTTGACGAAAACTTACTCATTCCCGGGATAAGACAATTTTTTCAAAACTCTGATGGCGTTCGGCGCAATGTTGGCTAGGGAAACTCTAACAAGGTTCAACGACAGCAAAGTCAGAGCTAATAGAGCTTTACACCCAAACTTCACGGGGCCTCCATAAAGCTATGTGTAACTAAATGTGTGGAGTAACTCAAAACGACCTCTCCAACCTCCCCTTTGATTTTCTTTGATTTTCTTTGACCGAATCAATCAAACTATAGCTCAAAATGACCTTGAGAAACTGAGGAATGCCAAGGCAAAAGTTTCGCCATTTCTACCGATTTAAAAAGAAAGAAAGGTTGAGTAAAACAGGAGCATCCGCCTATTGGAGTTACGTTTGCCTAAATCCATAAAAGTGGAACCTACGGCATACTTTTACCTTTCGTTGGAATTTCCGTCGTTGAAAAAATTGCTTGTTTTTGATGTGCTTGCGGTTTGACTTACGCATGCATCCAAATTTCTTGTCCGTCCGGATTTTGAGGCATCGACAGGGGTAAAGAATGTACAAAGTATGGAGGGACCCTTGTACGGAACAGTCTTAAATATACTGGTAGCGTAAGCCCAGAGTTTGGAAAAAATTTTCTAGCTGACACCAGGTTTCTTTTTTCAGGAAATGCAGTTTCGTCGAACCTAGCTTTGGAAGTACAGATCTGTAGCGTTTCTTTCATCTTCTTTTATTTCAATGTTTTTCAGACTTTGGTTCTCTGACATTGACGACGAAATTCAGGGGAGATTTTATGAGAATTATGAAGGAATATATAAGAGCTCTCACCTACGTCTCTTCCACAAGAAAGCTACCTGCTTTCCGTTCGCTTGTAATTACGTCCGAGATTCAATCTGGCTATGCAACATCAACCGAGGAAACAAAACTACGTGTAAGTTTCCCTTCTTTGTTAAAACTTTCCCGAACCCTTGTTCTCTCTGCGCAGGTTCAAACATGTATTTTTTTTACTCCAGGCTGAGTTCAAGAAATACCTTCCCAGGCTCTTGGAGTGCCACCATCATGTCCAACTTTCGCTCAAGTACGAGTCTGTGCTATAAAAATCCAGCTTCCATTCCTGGAATTCATCTGTTCTTGGCTTTTGTAAATTGGAATGGAGCCGTACAACTTCCCAAAAATTCTACTTTCAGTATTCCAAGGACGCCTTATAACATTCTTACTAATAAGTACTCAAAACTTTACTTCATTCCCAATTTGGACACTTGTTATAATATGCTTAAGAGGGAACAGTAAGGGGTGACCATCGACTTTTCGAGTTTGCGTTTAATTCAACTCAGCACCGCCTCCGGAGAAACATAATTTTTCTAGCTGCCAATAGCGCCTATGGTGGGAGCGCTTGGGTGGGGGAATTGGTGCATGGAAGACGGAAAAGAGAGAAAAGATGCGTCTTTTTTCTCTCAGCCACTGGATGTTTGCTGGTAAATCACCACTCTGAAAGAAAGACGCTTCTTTCGTCTCTTAATAGTTAATCCCCACTTCCATTTTCCATGCACCAAGCAGCAATTGCTCCACATCGCTCCCACTACAGTCGTCAATTGGCAGTTAGAAAAATTATACGTTGCTCCGGATGTGGGGTAATCGATTAATAAACTCGACTTAGAAGTCTCTGGTCACCTCTCACTCCTCCCTAATTAGCTAAAATTACCCAGCTACTTTTGGTGTTCCCTGAATTTTCATTAACCTTTTTTTTGTGTAAAATAAAGGCAAAATACGAAACCCATGGTTAGAATTTTCTGAAAAAGAACTCCATATCCTTAAGGTGTAACCTTGCATTGCAGGAGAATTGGGGTTGGGGCATTGATTGGTAAGAAGTCCACGTAGTTGCCCGTGTGGACCTACCACGGTAGAACGCTTTGTGGCGGGAATTTTTTTGCTATGAAGTTTTGTGTATTGGGTTAGGAAAATTCCATTCCTTGGAAAACATCAACAGCTAAATATTCGGGCTTGAATTCCTCTGCGGAAATCAAGTAATTGGGTGTCTTTGGAAATTTTTCGGAAGAGGGTGAGGCCCTTGACATGGGGATGGCATGGCTGACCTTGACACCTCTTTTTCTAGCACTGCCTTGGAATTGGGATTTCTCAATAAATCAACTATTCACCTTAACTGTATAGAAAATAAACCTCTCATGTATCGCCCCCTCTTCCTTTTCCATTTGAACAGCAAAAAAGTAAAATAATCCAAAGAAGCTTTTTGACATTTTAACCTTAAAATACTTCAATATTCGTTTATTAATTTTTAATTAAAGCTAAAGTTGATTTAGAATAGTAAGACAATGGAAATACCTCAATCTTTCCATTTTAAGTAGAATTAGCCTAGCCGTTTATAATATACCAACTTATTTTACTAAATCAAGAAACTAGTAATGGTAATTAAATTATTGGAAATTTCGAGATATTCATTAGTGAGTCAGACTCCTCATCACACAGCGTCAACGTTTTAAATGCACCTACTCAGCTCCAATCAATTCCTTAACAAACCATCTAATTAAGAAAATCAACCTATAGAAGCCTAGCCGTGGAAAACAAAGGAAAAGTGGCGGGAAGTTCTTACAATAATCCTAGCCGCTATGATTTTAATTCAAATTACTCAAAAATACTATATAAATTAATGATGATAATTAATAGCTATTGCTTATGGAATTAGGTAATAAATTAATTATTCTTACCTTATCTCTAAATAATTTGAGAATAGAGAGAGTGGAGAGTTAAAACTAAGGGAGCTATTTTCCTATTTAATTTACTTCTACTCTACGCCAATCTCCTTCTTACACTTCGTTCCCATTAAACCAATCCCCAACTTTCTCTGCAATTTTCTTGATGGGTTCTACAATGTACGCATTGGCTCCATCCTTCACCTTTTGCGCTCCATGCTCAACATCCCCTTCGTATTTACTCCATTTTGATTCAACAGTGTCCTTGGTAGACTTGGCAGTGGAAGCAATGTCGTCCATGCTCGGCACTTTTTCTCTGAGCACACCTGCCTTGTCCTTGACCCATTCCTTAGCTGTCTCAGCCCCTTCAACAACCTCATCCGAGTCTGGAAGCTTCTCACGGAGTGTCCCTGCCTTGTCTTTTACCCAGTTCTTGGCGCCTGTTGCTTTCTCTGCAACTTCATCGTAATCAGGAAGACTTCGGCGGATGCTGTCTGCCTGATCCTTTGCCCAGTTCTTGGCTGACTTCGTCTGCAACAAAAAAACAAAGCAATTTACAATGTATTCATCTCAATTTTCCGGCAAAAAAAAAACTTGAACAGAGTCAACAAAAACAGAAACTTGACTTATGAGTATGCACAACCTTGGTTTTTCAGTACTCTATCTACTTTGAAATCTTATTAGTTGCAACCTCAGACTCAGAGAGCCTATACTTTGAAACTGACTGAAAAACAGGAAGTTAGGATGGGATGAATGAGATTTTAGCTTACCTTCTCGTAGACCTCATCTTCGTCTGGCAATTTCTCACGGAGATTTCCTGCCTTGTCCTTGACCCAGTTCTTTGCCTCATAAGCCTTCTCAGAGATCTCATCTTGATCGGGTAAGTGACCACGGAGTGTGTCTGCCTGGTCTCTGGCATAGTTCTTTGCCCCTTCCACTCCTTCGTAGAGATCGTCCCCATCTGGCAACTTGTCTCCTACTCGACCCGCCTGGTGCTTGGCCCATTCCTTGGCATTCTCAGCAGTCTCCGCCACATCATCTGCCTTCCTCCTTACGCACTTCTTTGCACTGCCCACTGTGTCAGATATCGTTTCTCCTGCTTCATGAACACATTCTGGGAGGTTAGTGTCACACACTCCGCTCTGTACGAAGGCAGTAACTAATCTGTAAATGTAAACAAGATTAAGTGGATTAATGAACAGGTGAAAAACAACAATGAGCTTTCAGAATCTAGGCTGGATTTAGGCTGAGGCCGCCGTAGTTTCATCCCATGTTTCATCCCAGCAAGTTTCATCCCGGGTGAGTCATCCCACGTTTCATCCCAGCTAGTTTCATCCCATGTTTCATCCCATGTTTCATCCTAGCTAGTTTCATGCCACTTTTACCTCGGCATTTTACCGCGGCATGAAAATCGGGTTTTCGGAGTGGGAGGGCGTAAGCGACAACCTAGTAAACCTAACAATATAAATATGATGTCCGTCTTTCGAGTCCCAGTCCCGAAACGAGCCGATCAGTCTCGAATAGATATTG
>JABASM010002385.1:0-11213 GCA_019776545.1 Brachystomella parvula | reverse complement strand
GACGGACATTGCATTCGCATGAATAGCGCTCGCGCTATTAATAATTTGGATGAGCTTTAGCAGAAGATCTGAAAAGGGATGATTTTACAGGTTGTTCATCCATCTTACAATTACTTTACTTATGAAAATGATCTGGCATTGCTCAAGCTAGAGACCCCCCTGGAGTACTCACCTCACATCCGCCCGATTTGCTTACCAGAAACACGGGATTTACTCGTAGGAGAGAACGCTACTGTTGCAGGTGAGCATGATCACACGGGCTCAATCAAATAGAATGTAAATGACTAATTTCCATTTTCGAACTTTTGAGGTTGGGGCCGACTGACTGAGAATGGTGAGCTACCCTCACGACTCCAGCACGTCACTGTACCAATAATGTCGAATCCCCGATGTCGTGAGCTCTTCCTCAAAACCAATCGTATTGAGCACATTCCTGACATCTTCCTATGCGCCGGCTATGAGAACGGTGGGCAGGATTCGTGTCAAGGGGATTCTGGTGGGCCGTTGCAAATTAAGGGGAAAGATGGAAGATATTTCCTTGGAGGCATCATTTCTTGGGGAATTGGCTGGTGAGCTTGAAATCAACGAGAAAGTATTAATTCTGCCCCTGATTTCAACTGTCAATGTTTTTGATTCAATTTTCAGTGCGGAAAAGAATATGCCAGGAGTATGTACACGAATTAGTAAATTCAAAGACTGGATTCTTGAGAATATGACGTAGAATTTTTAGCTAATCTCATTTCATTAATCTACACTACCTAGGCAGTAGTATGTAAGGGAACAACCTAGTCAATTCGAAAGTATTTTTTAATTATTATGAACCTGTGTTAATCATTCTGTTTTCAATGCTAATAAAATCCTGGAAGTCATTCCGTCTTCCTTTTCCATCAAAACTGACATTGAACTGTAATAAGGATGTAATCGCTGAATTCGGAGCAAGCATGAGAAGCAGCGTAAAATGGAACAGATTCCGTGAGCCAAATAAGGAAAAACGCCAAATAGAAGTGCGTTTGCGGGAGTTTCATACTGCACTGAAGACAACAAAAGCTGAAAGTACGAAAAGCAAAAAACACCGACGAAGTCAACAGAAGCTGAGATGCTAAACGTAACGATTTTATTCATTTTGAGCATTTCCTGTCACTTTTAAAAATTATGTGCGTTTCCCAAAATTTTATGAATTTTTTTTATCTAGAATCTTCCATAATATTCATATCATTAGCAAATGTGTCTTTTGCTTTAACCTTCGGAAAGTCAGTGATTGGGGAATCTTGTACCGCCGCTGCGCTGATATTGACAGTTGTCAACAGGACAGGAGATCTTAAAAGCCCATGAATGCTGAGAGCTGTCAACAAACTCATAAGCTCAATGTTTCCTCAGCTAAATCTCCATTTACCAACATCACCAAAAAAAATTTCAAGGCTGCTAGACGCTATTTTAGGTTTTTTAAACAATTTTAACGTCGTAGCGGAGACAAATTATCTCCCACCGCCTAGCTCCCAACCTAAAAGTGCAGAGAAACGCTTTTTAGCAAGGTACAGAAGGTTTCAACCCTCAATTTTGTTTTCAGAAATTTTTCGAATTTCTAAGCTTGTTGACAATTGTCAAAATCAATGGCTCTCCGAGGGTTAATCTCAAAAACTTTTCGGGACTCCAGAAATCTCAATCACTGACTTCGTCGGTGAAGAAAGCCTATCGCACGTGGACTGGTCAGGTGTTTTAATTGCTTTACTTCGCTGATTATTCTTTCAAGCTCGGAGTTTAGAAGAAGTGTATCAAACATGTTGACCCCTCGATTTAAAATTGAGCAAACTGAGGACACCATCATCATTACCATCCTAGCCCCTTACACTAATATCAAGAAGACCGAAATTCATGTGTTAGACGAGGATGTCCGATTTTATTCTGCTCCATATTACCTAAGGTATCATACGGTCATAATTCTCCTTTTATTCATACCAGGCATGTACTCTGTTTGTATCACATAGGTTGACATTACCTGGAAAGGTAGAGGAAGGGGAAAACAGCAGCGCTGAGTACCATGTTGAATCACACAGTTTTATTGTTACGCTGGACAAGGTAGTTCCTGGGGAGACGTTCCCAAACCTGGATATGCTAACAGCCATGCTCCAGCCAAAAACGGAAGGTCCATCAACTTCCAAACCAACAATCGAAGTGCTGTCAAGTAAGCTTGATGCAGTTTATACAAAAAATGCTAAACGTCCAGTAACTTTTTCTATCTAACTTGTTGATGCTATTTAGGTACTGGCGGAGCTGAAGCACAAGATGTAGAAATCGACGAAAATGATTGGTTTTTTCAGCAGGGCTTCGATGATGAGCTTCCATCCGAACAGTTACTGCAAAAGTATAAATATGGGTTTGCTTCCAGACATAGCGGGCTTGGGACTAAATATGAAGTAAATCTGGAAGTTAGACTTGCTAGTATAATCCTAAATAATCATTATTTCTAAAGGTGGAGTTGGCAGCGGTGGCTGAAATCAAGGATCCAGACAGCTTATCTCCGTTCCAGCGTAAAGCATTGCAAGAGGAGACAGAGAATGACAAGTTTTCTGATGACCATTACTTTCAAGACCTCATGGTCACTGAACTGTCTCCAATGATGGAGTATAAACTAAATTTCAAGAAACTTCAAGAGCTAAACAATTCTGACCGTGATCAGTTGAAGAATTTGGCCAACCAAGAATTTCTCTTGGACAAGGCGGAGCATATTCAGCTCTTTCTTGGGGTTGTGGATATAATCTTTGCATACCTGTACGACCATCGGATTAACGAAGGGAAAACTTGTGTCGAGTCTCAGTGGAATATTTCACGAATAAGCGCAACTTTTAGTTTCTTCCGGGTATGAAATTTTTTGCTTCCAACTTAACTAATGGACTGCTTCTATAAACTCGAATTTTCATGGAAGGTTTTTGAAAACATGGACGAAATGGTTCGTTCCTGCCTTCGGAGATCCCTAGCTTATCCCTTGTATCGCCATTTCGATCTAAGTATGAAAGTGCTCCAGGACACCCATGCGATCATTTCCAAAGGTACTTCGCTTTCAAACATAAACTCAGCTAATTGTTAATTTTTCGTTTTCTTCCCAGGAAATCTGCCTGTTTTAAAATGCTTCTTGGCTATTAACAAAATGTTCAAAAGTAAAGATCCGTTTTATCTCCTCAACCAACTTTACGTGGATGAGTACTGTGTTTGGATTCAACAAGCTCTGGCAGAGAATTGGCAAAGCCTTGCTGTGGGTTTGCAACAGGTAAATACTTTCATTTTGAATCGTACGTGTACGATTTTCTAATTCTTGTAATTCCTCTGTAGTCTATCAAAAATGTAAAAAAGGAGTCAATCGGGTTCGATCTTTACTATCTTGACATTGCTGCCAGGGCCACTCTAGATGAGGCCATGGATGAAGAAATGAGTGAACAGATTTCTGAAATGGCTATCAAGTCAGGAGATAATTAACATCTGGATTCTGGAACTTGCGGCAATCAAACAGATTTTATTTTTTTTAACTGCTATATTGACAATTTTCTTGAGAAAATAATCTTTTATATTATAGTATTATAAAGTGGATTTTCTATTTGCGAACAGAAATAACTGAGGGTAAGTAGATGAGTTGTTGCTAATCTCATTTCAGATTACTTTTCTGGAGGCGCCAGTAGCATAGTTGGTTTTTGGTCATCGAGTCAGTCAGGGAGATTCATACTCCAAACCTGCTGAAGAGCTCGGACAGGAGCTCTTGTCCAAGCTCTAACCTTCAGGTGAGGGTTTTAATTCAAAGTTCTCAGGTGGGAAACCATCTGAAATAATTTTCTCCTTATTGCATTACTTCTCTATCCCTTCAATTTTTTAAAACTTCTCATGTGGCGACTCTCGGGCCCTTTTATTTTGGCTTTGTGTTCTAATTTTATTTCTATAATTGACAGGTAGATTAGTATGGCGTCCAGCGTGAACTATCCCCTTCCCGTAAGAGTCCAGACGATTGACATAAACAGCCTGGATTTCAAGATTGGTGGATCCAACAGACCTAAAAATGTAAGTTAATTATTTCTAATAAAAATAGAATCATTTTGCTAAGTGAAGTCGTTGATATCGTTAAGCTGGCATGCAATTAATCAGCCAAAAAGATTAGGAAGAGATCACAGTGGCATGAGCTAAGATATAGCGATCCCTAAGCTATTGCCTGAGAATCGCGACTGCGATTTTAATACTAAGCTCATTCTTTGACTGATTTAATTTCAGGTGACATGCATCGAGGCTTCAAATCTTTACATTTTTGTCGGCGTGACGTCCGGGACAGTTTATGTTTTCACGAGAGAAAATGGCTCATTCCAATTCATGATTCCATGCAAAGGGGGTAAAGTTTGCTCAATCGCCTGTGCCGAAAACGAGAGAGAGCTCGCAGTGGGATCCCTTCGAGGACAAGTGTCCGTGTATCAACTTATGGACAGGACTCCTGGTTCAGGGCCACAGGAAGCAATTCAGCCAGGAGGATCAACAGCATTTTTCAAGCATCTCCACACACTAGAGCACCACAAGGGAAATGAGATCACAGAGCTTCACTGGAGTCCGAGTGGAAGATATCTCTTTGTGGGGGACAGTCAAGGAGTCGTCTCACAAGCTAATGTAAGCATCCTAAAATTAAGGCTGAAAATTAATTAGCTTAAATCTGATTAAAATTATATGGCATACATTTACGTGTGAATTATTTTTATGGTCAGGTTGGCGGATGGGAGGACTTTCCTCGACCACTCAACTTGTCACAGATCATTCTCAAACTGAGGAGCAGGGTCATTCAAATCAGTTTCATTTTTCCTTACTTGGCAGTTTGCACTGTTGCAGAAGTTGTTCTGTGTGACATTGACACCGAGGGTTTCGTGCGTGTCCGATTCGACAATAAAGCTGACGTCCACGCTACTGGACTCGCCTTGGTCCTCTCATCACCTGCGAATCCTGTTACTAAAGAAGCCGAGATTCGTCTTTATGTGAGTGGGGCTGGCTCAGGATATTTACACTGCTTCAGTCTCCAGGGTCAGCTGGTAGCCTCTAAATTACTTCAGATGGATTCTTTTCTCACTCGACATCCCGTCACGACATTTGATCCAATAACGGAGCCTCCTCCTGCAAAAACTACTGACATACCTCTTTCAGCTACTTTGGGGAAATTATATCTCTCCGACTCCAACCTCCTCCTATCCGTCACCAATCATCATGTCTATGTCATCGAGCCCATTGAAATGAAATTACTTCTGTGGAGTGATGATTTCCAGAAAATTAAAAACGTGAAGCTCCTCTCAAACTATGTCTTTTTATGGAGTGGGACAAAAAACCAGGTGATTTCCCTTTCACAAGTACTGCCATATTCAGAGCAACTTTTCAAGGCCGGAGTAAGTGCACCGTTTGAGCGATGGATCCATCACATTCTTTCGTCATTGGGTTGGAAAGAAGACGGAGGACTGGAAACGGAAGAAAATCAGGAGGTTGCAAATCATTTTCGGCAACTTATGCGTGGAACCGACCCTTGGGATGACAGCACAGAATTCCAAAAGTCAGTATCCGAAATTGTTCCGTTTTCAATGCTAGATCCAAAGGAAGTGGAGCCAGTTCATCCGTTAATGCATCTCTTGGAACCCTTACGGGGAATGGTGGTTGGGCTTGAAGGCGTAGAAAGTATCCTCCAAGAGTACAAGGAATTCGGCGAGCTTCCTGAATATCGTCTGAAAGAAACAGTTCAGTACGCCCTGTGTTCTCGGAGCTGCAGATCATTACAAAAAGTGTACAATGGATTGAATTTGAAGGGACTCACCTGCCTCCAGGAGCCCACGCTTCAGCAACTCATGACAAGTGTGGAGGATTTCTGCTCAAGTATCGAAGCCTTGAATCTCCATAACGAATTGAGGGATTTGGATGAGGAAATGATGACGCTACTGGAAAAACGCTTTCTCAGTTTCCTTGACGTAGTGGCGCTGGGCACATCTAAATTCGACCTTTGGACCCCAGTTATTCTCAATGAATACCAAGATGAGCTCCAGTTCTTTACCAGTTTTGTTGGACAGGAGTATGTTCTGGATTGGCTGGCCTCGCTTCGTGAGAAACCCTTTCCCGTGCAATGGGATGCCTTCATAGCGGATTTGTTATTACTCGTTCTTCCCTTTTTGTCCGCAAAGACACGACTGGAAATAGTCACAGGTATTCAAGATGGCTACCCAGGATTCTGCACTTGGCTCCTCACCACAACATTTTACAATTTCGGCAGCGGATCCCCTTATGAGCTCCAAATCAAATCTATTTTTTCATCTAGCACCCCGGGCTCTTTTTACCCTAAGCAAATCATGAGATCAATTTACAGTGATTTTGTGCAAGATGACAATCATTTTTTTGCTGCTTCAATTCACCACATGATTTCTATCCTCTATTTCTACGCTCCGGATGATGAAAAATCGGAGGAAAATGGTGCAGGAAAAAATAAGAAGGTGCTAAATTATTTAATCGAGAGTTTCCCAGTCAAGCACTGGCCGAAGCGGTTACTACAAGCGAAACTCAGAGACCTCTTCACTAAAAACCCGCTTCTCGTCGAATATTTCAGAATTGCGTGCCTCAATATCAGTCAAGACGAAGTGAAAACATGTGGGTGTGGACTGGTGATGCAGAAATTAGGTCCAAACCTCCCTTTGTCCAGCACGACGCCGTCCATACTGCACACTCTGCAAGAAGTTATCATTGAAATGTTGCTCAAGCTAGGAAACGGGATCTCAATAAGAGTGGTTGAAGAAATTGGATTAGGGTATAATTTTGACCTCCTTTCGATTAGCAGCAACGAACTTTTCAGGAGCTTTCAAGAAGACAAAGCCTTGGAATTTGCAATAAAAACTGATCGTATGGAAGTTGTCGCGTCCAAAGATCCACGTCTTCAGCTGCCCGGGGCAAATCGGACTCTCCTCTTCCAGATTATTCTCCGCCTGTCCGCATGTGAGCTGCTCGAAGCCCTTCCACATCCCCTCCAGGACATCAATATTGATGAGCTGCTTGAACAAAGAGAAAATCTCCTTGCCTCTGGTGATTGTGGACTTTGTGGGCAGTCTATCGACGTACCAGAGGGTTTCAGCTCAATCTCAATGGACTGCATTGGAACTTGGCTACTTAATAGATTTAAGTCCGTGGAAGAATTGAGGAATTATTTTGGCAGTATACCACGGCTCAATGGGATCGGGTGCTTCTCCACTGGGTAGGTTGGATTTAACTTAACTCTTTTCAGGCAGGTTGTATTAAAAGGATTTTTTTTGCTTCCAGCTTTTACCAACTAGTTGCGGAGTGGGCTCAAAAAGAAGATGCAGCAAATACCTGCGGAATGAATTCAGAGCTGAGTTTCCCAGTTTCGTGTGATCTGTTCCATTACGAGAAATGCAATGGCGAGCAAAGAAGCCGGTCACCTACAGACTCTGCACTTTTTTACGGGAACTTCGACGAGATTCTGAACGGGCAGTACCGGTAGCTGAATAAGAAGCTAAATTTCATATCCCAATAATAACAACATATCTATTTAATTTTATATTGAAGTCCTTCCAGGGTTAAAAAAGTGCAGTCTTAAAAAAAAACCTTTTTATGAGATACTTTATTAGTATCAAACTTAGATTTGTTTTCCTTTACTTTTTTAACCCCCAAATCTGGACTGAATTACAAACTATTTTTTCTATGGTCGTGATTACACATTCGCATGCTTATCTTGGATTCCAAGTTTAGAAAAGTTTGTTCCTTCCAGACTGATTCAGAGGAAAAAGTGCCTTCTTTTTATACCTAGACTAGAATTTCATTATTATGCTAGAGGAAACGGAGTAAAATTATGTAATTTCAAATTAATTAACTTTGTTCGTACTATACAATATTTTTTTTGTAGAATACCGATCCAATGAAATAAAAGCCTTCATGTTTATGAGGCTTCCAGCCACAACGTTAGAACTCCTCTCACGGTACTGGAGCCACCCAAACGGTCTAAAATTTTCCGGAAACCCACCAGAAAGCACTTGGGCCATATTTCCGACGGGTTTTTGGTAGCAAGCGTCAGTTCCTGCAAGATAGGGCTCGAATCCGCCCGGCAAAGTCAAAGATGGACTTCTCCCGTCGAAAGAATATTCCCGTTTCTGAGGACCAACCTTTCACGTCTGACCTGAACCCTGTTGGTAACGGTTGGAAGTATACCGTACGTAAGGTATACTCCGACAGGAAGCAAAGAAACAACATAAAAGGGCTTAAATATAGCGGTTCATCGCTGGTGGAAAAAAGTACCGGCGGAATTGCTTTAAAAAATGGCTAGCTCCATGGATAATCGAGCTAATCATCTAGTTCAAAAACAGGGAGCACCTGCTCACTATTAAGGACCTATTTCCTATTTTGTCTCATTGATTGGGGAAAAATAATATTTAATTTCTTGGGGTGTTCCTAAAATTTCTTGCAACTTTCACTTGGCAGAGAAAGCTGATTTTTGCTTTCACCAGCGCTGCTCCTTTAACTCTTGCAATAAAGAGATGAAACTTGGCAGGCTTAAACTAATTAGGGTTACGTTCCTGCCAAGTCTCATGAAAATTGCATAAGTCGTTCAAAATTGGCGACCCGGTATATCTGGAATCAGGGGGTGTTCCTAAAATTTCTTGCAGCAGAGTATTCGAATTAGATTAACTATTGAGCAAGCTACCACTTCTATAGACTGAAGATGAAGTCCGAAAAACGTCTTTATTTATAGGGATTTTTTTAAATTCGAATGTGAATTTGAATTCGAATTTTTGAATTTGAATTTTTTAATATAAGTATTTAATTAGTATCGTATTTTACCACCAATACTTGGTGAGATTTCTTCTTAGCTGTACACGCAGGACAGATTATGATTAATTTGTCAAGTTTTGGGCCTTCCTACTGAGCGCATTGATTCACAAAGCTGTTCTGCGATTTATTAGTTTAATAATCCTGCCTATTTGATTTATTTTCCTAAAAGAATATCCACTCCTTTTGTGTGATTCAATTTTCATCTTCAATGAGATACTGCATATAAAGCGAATCAAAATCCAACACTGAAACGAAATTTTCAGCAGAAATTCCAGAATAATTTAACATTCTAGTTTCTTTTTCTGTTTGCATTTTCTGTTCCGCTGAGTGAGAGATTACTTCCAGGGTACAAAGTTATAGTTTCCAGGTGCAAAGATCATTTAGATTGACTAAAATACGGGTCAGGAAAGATTAGGCCTAAAAGCAACATGGGTTTCCATTCTTCCGGTATCTCAGCAAGCTTATCGCTCCTCCTTCATTGTTATAAAAGTCTGCACGCACAATATTCATGATGAGCCAACTTTTTGAGCTCCGGCCGGCTCTTATTTTCCGAGTACTTTTCAAAATGAAGTTTCAAAGCTTTGTCGCCGTTCTCACTCTGGGTCTCATTTGTAAAAATTCGGCTGCACCCTGTGAGTTGTTTTGTACCTGCTAAGTTTACCATATTCCAAGCTAATTTTCTCGATATTTATTTTATTTTAGCAAAGAAATTAACGAGAGAATTGAGCTTTCCGTTTTTTGAAAATGAGGTTCCGTTTCCTAACAATTCCTTTACGATAGAATTGGAAGACTTGAAGGGAGAACTAAAAATTTAGTAAGTAGTTTTTAGTAAGTTCTTAGTTCTTAGTAAGTTGGCTTAACTAAAAATTCCGAATTTCATCTGCAGCAATACAATTGTGAAGGGTTTAAACAATTTGGTTATTAAAGCCGAAATGGATCGCAGCACTGGCCAAAGCTCCTCATCCATTAATTGCCCAACTGATCTCGGTATTTCTGGTAATCCAATCATTTCCCATATTTGCGTCTCCGTCTTGTAATTTTTAAAAGATTTCGTTTCTTCCATTTATTGAAGGGCTTTATGAATTGAGTTTAAAAGGAAAAACACCAAGTGGATTTGCATTGGATGTTTCTGGATCAGGCTCCCATGAGAATTCCATTCGGAACGTAAATTTTGGCCACACAGCGATTTTAAAGAACGGAGGAAATGGCTATCTCGAAATCTCGGACCTCAGCTTTATGATCTCCTTTGACTCAATTTTTTTCAATTCAGAAAATGTTACAGTGAATGGATTCAATATTGACTGGGTATGGAAACCTATGAATCGGTTTTTAAATGGCAGCTTTCAAGAACTCTTCGCCGAGATTAAAACTCCCCTTTCTCAAATCCTGACTAAACGTCTTAACGGCTTGTTGGTGGTAAGACCCGTTTTTTTATTTCCTCAGCATTACTAATTAAGCATAAAACTTCTACTATTTTTTTTTGTATTTCCAGGAACAAAAATTTACTCAAAAACAACTCATCAAAATACTGAAGGCTTCATAACAGCTACGAGTTCCAATGTTTTTTCAACCAAGTCAAATGGTGGAAAATAAATAAAAGAAGATCGACGGAACTCAATATTAATTTATTATTTGGCCCAAATATTATATTATAGCTGAATATTCTTAACAGTCAAGGAAACAAGACACCATTGTTTTTTTTTTCGAGGTAGATAAAAATTATCCAGAATCGAAAAAGGGCTGTTCTGAAGAAACAAGTCAATTAAAGCTGCTCTTTGGTTTATCCCATCCGGTTTTCGAAGAAATCAACCAATTAAAATTTCTCACCTATGAGCCTACTAAAACATTTTCCAGCAGAGGTGAGCACCCTCACTTTTCCAGTACCAAAAACTTTCTCAACTTGTATTCCATGACAGAAATTCTTATAATTTTCTCAGTAATAGCTTTATCACTTATAGTTAACTGTGCTCGAATTTTCGTTTAGCCCTAACTAGAAAAGTAGAAGAAAATCTCTCTTCGTAGCTTTCTTTAAAGTGTTACAGAATTATATTCCTTTTAGACTGGGCCCAGGAAAGTCAGTCCAACGGTATGCAATGTGTGTCATAGCAGAATGTCACCCGTCATGCTTGAAAAAGGGCTGATGGGATTTGAATGTTTGAAATGCGATGCTTCTTCATCTGATGGAGAAACCCCATGTTCTGAACAACGTGCAGGAAATAACTTCTCAGGTAAGAATTCCTCTTTCCAGAAATTGGTATTAAGTATACAACGCGTCCTTCGCTGCCCAGACTCGACCTATGCATGCCATACCGGTCTTTGCACGGAGAAGAACTTTCCATATGAATTAAACGCCCGAGCGGGTTACCAAGCTCTAATTCCGCCAAGGG
>JABASM010002384.1:0-11221 GCA_019776545.1 Brachystomella parvula | reverse complement strand
AAACCATTAAATCCCTTACGAGTTTTAGAAAGGCGAAATTCTTGTCTCTGTTGACGAAAACCTCATCTACTTCTCCGTATCCAGTGAATAGTTCTTTGATTTCCGCTTCTGTCACGTCCGGGGCGATATTTCCTATGTAGAGACGAGTGTTGGCTAAAAACTTCTTCAGCTCAAAAACATTTGGTGGTAGATCAACTGTAGGGCCTTGAATAGCACGGAGCTTGTCAAACACCCGAAACTGGAAGTAACGAATTTCTGATTAGTAAAAAAGAAACAGAATTTTCGATAAGCAAGTGATGTTACGGATTAACAAAATCAGAGAAATGCAGCCAGCAATGTAGTTTCATTCCTTTCAAACGGTAATTCCGTTTATCATCATAAAAATTGATCAGAGAAGCACAATACTTGACTGCTTAACATCTAGTCTTACATAGTAATATCATTTCATCACTTACTTCTGGACTCTGCATCTTTGACTTCTTGTTCATTGGAGCATCAAAGTCACCAACGAAGGATCTTCTCACGAACCCACCTTCGTTTTGATGATGGAAGGGTGGACCACCAGGCTCACCACCTCGTCCTCCACCCATACCCCCGCGTCCACCGAATGACGGCCGTCCAGGACCTGGAGGACCACCTCCTGAAAAAATACCAAAACAATCTTGATTCATTTCAAGGTTTAAGTAAAGCGTTAATAATGGTAACAGCTGACTCATGCTGCATTTTTCCGATCTATACAAACACTGAGTTGCTACTTGCTACTACAGTCTTTTGTTTGACCTCTAGCAAAGTGGCTTCTCCTCGTAAAACCCATGAATGACAATCCCTTCCTTCTTATTATCCTGATTCTAAAGTTCAAGGACAGATTATAGGATAGAATAGACGTACCTCTCTTTCTCTTTGCTCCACGGTCACCTCCACCGCTATTCTGATGGTTGATCTGAGATCCTTGACCCGGGTTGGTCTTCGCCTTGACTTCTTCCTTATCTCCAGAGTTCTGCTTTACGGTATTTGTATTTGGGAGCGACAGCAGGAGCAGCTGCTGGGGCGCTCATTCTTATCTGCTAGAGAGCCTTCTTTAGGCACTGAATCACTAAAAGTACTGTCAATTACTTCTAAATAATCCGTTTTCAATCTGAATCTCGAATGAATGACGATGACTGACACAACCAAAGGGAAGGGAAAAGCAAACTAAAAAAGAGTGGCCGATGAGGCAAGAAGGGCGGGCATGATGCAGCGGAGGCGATCATGTCAAATATAACAAAAATAACAAATTTGCCGTATGGCAAATATGCCATGGTATGCCAAATATAGCATGGTTCGATGTTGCCGTCGTTTGGGCTAATAAATATGTCAACCACCACCCCGATACCATGAGCAAAAGACAAAACGTCGCTGATGATGCGAAAAATCGTATTTGGAATTCACTCAAAAAGCCAAAAATTGTATCTAGAAATCTCTAGAAAGAATTTTCTTGTTGAAAAGATCGTAACTCAAATATTTCCCCAGGCAAGTTACGATCTTTTGCTTTTGGAGGAAATTAAAAAATTGTATCTAGAAATCTCTAGAAAGAATTTTCTTGTTGAAAAGATCGTAACTCAAATATTTCCCCAGGCAAGTTACGATCTTTTGCTTTTGGAGGGAATTCTAGTTACGATTTTTGTCTTTTTGGAGACGAAATAACACTTTACTTAAAGATTAATGTGAGAAAAAGAATTGAAGTACATATCCGGTAACTCGCCTGCCATAAATCCAACCTTGCTCAAAGATCTTACCAAAAGTAAAAACATGAAATGATCAAAAAAATCATCATAACTAAAATGAAGGCTTGATCAAACAAGATCACGTGACAGCATGGATTCAGCTTTTGTTGCAATTGTTTGAGGAATTTATAAACTCATTATGATATGATAGTGCATGATATGCAGTAAAAGCTCTCCCTTGAGTGTGTGCTTTTGTGCGGCGGAGAGCATTGTTATTCCTGAAAAAGTCCAAGAAAAAATTATGAATTTTCCGGGCCAATTTTTCCAGTATGCTTGATGCGGCAATCGATGGCGCTGCCAATGTCCGTTTCCCCAGTTCACCTTTTCAGGTTTATTTTATTTCATAATAGGTAGTGATACTATTAAATAATTTTGAATCTTTATTACAATTCAGGTAAGTGTAATGTCTTTTTCGTCGTTTTATAGTATTCTCTCTGTATAGTATGCATGCATTACATCGTTGCCGTTTGTTTTCCCCGAAAAAATGTGGCTGCCCTGCTATATTTGTTATATTTGGCATACCATGCTATATTTGCCATACGGCAAATTTGTTATATTTGTTATATTTGACATGATCGCCTCCGCTGAATATGCGAAAAAACGCAGCCACGGCATAATTTTAGGATCGTGACAAAAGACACCAGCACCAGCACCGACATAACGGGTGATCAATAAAAAAAGCTGCAACCGTAAATTGCCGTTTAAATGCCTCAAGTTCATTTTTTCTGGAAATTTCAAAGACACCATCGTATTCTACGCTAAATTTTACGTTAGATAGGCGCCTTCGTCAATTCATTTTGAGAAATATCATGCGTTTCTGCTCGATTGAACACAGACCTCCAAAACCGCTTTGGACACCTTATTAGAAAAATCTGCCGGAGTAGAAATCCATCCTGCTGTCCAAATCGGGAATTGTAATTTTTTTCTCAACCGTGTGTCTTATATCTGTAACCCTATGCAAAAGAAACTTGAGAACACACCACTGAACTAAAAAAAAGAATTACAGATTGGGACAGAATGCTGAATTTCTGCTCCGGCAGATTTTTCTCATAAGGCGTCCAAAGTGGTTTTGGAGACCTCTGGGTTCAATCGAGCAGGAACGCAGGATTTTTCTCAAACTGAATTGACTGAGGAGCCTATCTAACGTAAAATTTAGCGTAGAATACGATGGTGTCTTTGAAATTTCCAGAAAAATAAAGCTGAGGAATTTAAACGGGAATTTAATGTTGTAGCTTTTTTTATTGATCACCCGTTATATCCTTTCTTGCAATGTTGCCAACGTAGAATTAGTCGGTGCTGGTGGTGGCCTGCTGCTGATTCTGCCTAGTGCTGGTGGTGCCTAGTGCTGGTGGTGCCTAGTGCTGGTGGTGCCTAGTGCTGGTGGTGCCTAGTGCTGGTGGTGGAACCCATCCCGTCAGGCCTCTACCGGCTACGAAATCCGTAAAAAACCTAACATTTTCAACATGCTGTCGTCCGTCGTTTGGACCTGGTCACGAACGCGCCGATCAGGCCTCCTCCACCGGCCAGCACCGGATCACCACCAGAACCAGCTAATCCTACGGATTGCCAGACAGAACATCAACACCACGAACACCAACATACCAAAACATCAACACCACGAACACCAACATACCAAAACATCAGCAACCAAAACACCAACAAAAAAATATCAGCATGAAAAAACGCCAGCACTCAAAACCTCAACGCTTAATGACAAAAACGCCAACAGCAGCGTTAGATAAGATCTGGGTTAATGTGAACTACTTTTAGCGAACGTAATTACTGGTGGAGAGAAGGAAATAAGAAAAATAAGAAATGAAAGGGTCAAACAGGAGACCAATATAATTTAGTTGCTTGCTCACACCAGTCAAAATCTCAGAATGGCTAATTACACTGAATTTTCTACACCAAAAGGGCAAGCCAGGGGGCATTTTAATTCGTTTTTGCACATACATGTTCCCATGGCTTTCATAATTTCTTACATGAAAGCAATGATCGTGATGTTGATGTTTTTGGTGTTGGCATATTTTTTGTTGGTGTTTTTTCCCAGCTATGTTGGTGATTTGTCTGTTGGTATTTTGTCTGTTGGTGTTTTGGTATGTTGGTGTTCTTAGTGTTGATGTTCTGTCTGGATACCAATCCTACGTTGGCAACACCGCAAGTAAGGATATATGCCGGTGCTGGTGCTGGTGCGTTTTGGCAAGACCCTAATCTTCTTCTGTTTCGAGTTCGAACCGATGTTAGCTCCAAATTCGAAAATGTCGGCGCCGTTTTCATTCAATTTGTTGTTGAAAATTAATTATAGCTAAAATAGAAAGTGTTGTGCAATTAATACTTAATTATAGTGGGATTCAGAAAAGGACCTTGCTTCCTTGTAGCTCAGTCTTTTAGGGATACTGTCGACGTGATTCTCCGGTTTGCTCCAAGCTAATGATACTGTAAACACTTCGCAAGTAAGCAGTCAATGTCAATCCATTTATCCATTCATTTCAATGAACTCAAATATTTTGCGTTTATTTGGCTCTGGAGTTAAAATTAAAACTTCATTTTGTTTGTCTTTGTAGGCCAGGTTAGCCTGGATCCAGGGTCACGCTCCACTGCGTGTCTGGGAAGCTGGCCTCAACATGTTGAAGTCAAAGTTTGATCACACACCTGAAGAGTGGCGTCCTTACAAGTTATGAGTATTTATTTCAGTAGTCTATCACCTTTTTAGTTAACTGCAGTTGCAGAAATTTCGTCTAACTTCAGTATTTTTTCTGTCTAGCACGACGCATCAGATCGTGAGCGTTGTCCAAATAAATCTCCTAAAGAAGACTCTGATTGTAAGTTTAACATGCTATCCAGTTTTCGCAGTACTGTGACTGACTATCTTAATGCATAGGGGATGGTAGAGCTGACAATAGTACCAAAGAAATCTAATCTGAAGAAAGTGAAACTTAATGCCAAGCAATGCAGGATCTACAAGATACTTCTCAATGATAAGTTTGAGACAAAGTTCGACTACTATGATTTGACGCAGAATATGATCCCACCCGAAGTGACACAGCAGTACAGTATAGGTCAGTTTGCCGACTATCACCGAGATGCTGTTTTAGAAGCCGACCCTGATGCCGCTGGCGGTGAGTGCACTATTAGCAAGTATGACTAGAAGAATTGCATATCATGTGGCAGAAGTATTGATAATTCGAAGTTAAATATTCCACTCTAGGCGAGGTCTTGGTGCATCTTCCTCCAGAAGCATCCCATGTTATTGTGGAGGGAAGGCCTTTCCGCTTGTATATTGAGTACGCATTAGAGAATCCACAGGCTGGTGTTCATTTTTACATTCCAGAAGACCCAACTAGCGCTGAAGTAAATGCACTGCACTTCTTCCTGTACTGCTAATATTTATTTTTGCTGTGATGTTTAGAAGCCCCATATGTTTACAACTCGCTATGAGAATAACTCCAGGCTGTGGTTCCCGTGCATTGACAGCTACTCTGAGGTGTGTACTTGGAAACTTGAGTTTACTGTTGACGAGTCCATGACAGCTATCTCATGTGGGGACTTAGTGGAAATCGTGCAAGGCCCAGAAGGACAGCTCAAGAAGACTTACCATTACTTCCTTTCTGTTCCTACAGCTGCCCCCAACATTGGCTTAGCTATTGGTCCATTTGAAGTTTACGTTGATCCGAAGATGCATGAAGTCACGCATTTCTGTCTTCCTGGATTAATGAGCCTATTAATTTGGACTTCCAGATTCTTACACGAGGCATGTGTAGTGTTACGCGGTTTCTATCTTGGTTGTATAATGTCATTGCAATGAATGTTTTTTCATAGATGTTCGAATACTATGAAGAAGCTCTGTCAACACGCTACCCCTATTCTTGTTTTAAGAATGTGTTCGTCAATGAGGCCTTTGATGATATGACATCTTACGCATCCATGTGCATTATGGAGTAAGATTTTAATTTGAAAAACTAAAAGCTAAGTAGTGTAATTTTAAATGGTCTTGTTTTTCTTTTTAGCATTAGTCTGTTGCATTCTTCAGCAATAATAGATCAGACCTACATTACCAGGAAGTTCTCTGCCTTGGCAATCGCAGAACAGTTTTACTCCAACTATATCTCCATGCAGCATTCCTCTGATGCTTGGCTCTCGAAAGGGATTTCCAACTACCTCGGTGGGCTCTACTTAAGGAAATATTTAGGAAACAATGAATACCGCCATTGGATTCAAGCTGTAAAATGAAAATTTGAAGATTCTTGTGTAGAGAAAAAAAGCTGATGACAATTTTAATTTAGGAAATGCAAGACGTCGTGAAATACGAGCAACAATACGGCGGAATCGTTCTTGACCCCTCCATGCTAAATTATGGTAAGAGTAAGGGCTTTGGCCTCGGAAGTGAAAGCAACAGTAGTGTAAATTCTCGACCTGCTGCCCTGGAACATCAGACATCAGGTGGAGAAGCTGACTTTTATTTCTATCTTCAAAATCCTCATCTTGTCTCTCCTGAGTACCTCCAAATGTATGCCAAGAAAGCACACCTCGTCATTCGTATGCTGGAGAATCGTATCGGAAGTCAGCTACTTCTCCAAGTCTTAAACAAGCAGTTGTCACTAGCCCTAATTTACATTCAGCAGAGCGAAATAACCGACGGTCTTATGAGACAAGCACCTCAATCTGCTCCTACTATCTCTGGGGTTTCTTCTCTCCAGTTGGATGCTGGTGAGTTAACGTGCCATTATTAGATTAGCTTTATAGTTAATTCCTCAATTCACTTTAGCTCCGGGTGCGAATCCGACGAACCCAATGCTGATCAGCACCGCCTCATTCACCCGCTCCATTTTCACTGTGACCGGAAAAGACATGACGGTTTTCATGGACCAGTGGGTGCGACAAGGAGGCCATGCAAAATTCCATATGTCATTTGTCTTCAACCGTAAAAGGTGATTTAGGATGATACCCTTGATGACCATTGTTTTCAACTTTTTTCCAAACCTGTCCTCAGGAATACCGTGGAGCTAGAATTGAAGCAGGAATGTACGCAGCAGTTGGGGATAAGGAAGTATGTGGGACCGCTCACAGTTGCCCTGCAAGAGTTGGATGGAACATTCAAGCATGTACTTCAGATTGAGGCTACCCATGCCAAAGCCGATATTGTCTGCCACTCGAAGAGCCGGAGACAAAAGAAGAAGAAGATCCCTCTCTGCACAGGAGAAGAAGTGGACATGGACCTCAGTGCTATGGAGTAAGCAATATTTAGGAGTAGATCTACTATACTAAAGTCCTCCCTATTTACTCTTTTTTAAATGTATGTAGCTCCGATTCCCCTGTTCTGTGGATTCGCCTCGATCCAGAAATGACACTCATTCGTACTGTCGATAGTAAGCAGCCGGACTTTCAGTGGCAGTATCAACTGAGGCACGAAAGAGACGTAACTGCTCAAATAGAAGCAATTTGGGCTCTAGAAAAGTATATTACCAACTGCATGCTTTAGCCGTATTTGTACATCATTCTCTAAAATAGAGCTTATGAAATTTTATCTATGTTTCAGTTTTCCAAATTCACCAACCAGGATATGCCTTACCGATATGATTGAAAATGAGCAGACTTACTACAAAGTGAGGCGGGAGGCCTGTTTTTGTCTAGCTAAGGTAGTTTGTTTACTGCTTGTTCGTACTCATAAAAATCGGGATTGGAGCTGTTTTATTTTTGTTCAAGGTTGCTAATGCTATGGTGTCAACTTGGTCGGGCCCACCAGCAATGCTAGGAATTTTTAGAAAACTTTTTGGTTGTTTTTCTTGTCCTCATATCGTTCGTCAGAACGATTTTTACAACCTTCATCATTATTTTCTCCAGAAGGTAATTTTTGAGCGTATTACTTAGTCTTGAACTGTGATGGAACTACAATCTTACGGAAGAAGTTTCTTCATTCATAGGCGATTCCAGTTGCAATGGCTCTTTTGCGTAATGTCCATGGAATTTGTCCAGCAGAAGTTAACCGGTTCTTAATCGACCTATTTAAATATAACGACAATAGTAGGGATAGGTTGTCGGATAACTACTACCGAGCTGCTTTGATTCAAGCTCTAGGAAATACCGTCACACCTGTCGTCGCGCTTCATCATATGGGGTGAGTTTTATTATTTTTTATTTGATGAACCTAGAAGTTTGATGATCTGAGAATTCTTAAAGGGGTACAGTGACTGCGGATTCCTTATCCAAAGATACTCAGATAATCATGGAAGAAATATCACGATGTCTCAACATGGAGAAATTGCTCCAATGCTACAAGTACACAGTAACTGTTGAGTGTCTTCGATCGATTCGGAAGCTTCAGAAGTTTGGGCATCTGCCGAACAATATTGAGTTCTTTCAAAACTATGCAGTCTACGGACAGTTCAAAGGTAATCCTCAAGCCCGTTCGAAGGAGGGAATTAAACATTTTCTTTCATTTTAGATGTGAGATTAGCTGCCTTGGAGGCAATCGTAGATTACACTAAGACAGATGGGAGTGTGGAGGACGTCCTTTACCTTTTGGGTATCATGCAGTCGGATCCTGTCCCTAGTGTGAGGCATGCGCTATGTCGTCTCATTATCACCGCATTGTCCGAGAAATCAGTAAGTACTGGAAAAACTTTGTCACGTGAGCACTATATTTTCATGTTCATGATTTAGGTCGACCGACGTAAAACAAAGTCTCCATTCAATAATGCCGTTGTCGTTAAAAGACTTTGGGAAAAGATGAAGTGAGAGTTTATTATTGACCTGGAGTGTTTCCCTGTTATTAATTCGATTTTTTTCTCAGTTCTGATGGTAGCCTTGACTCTCGACTTCGCTGTGATTACGCTGATCTTTATTATACAGTATTCGGTACAAGAAAGCCTGCTTGTCTGAATGACGTAGACACACTTTCAGAAATACAAGAGCTGTCATCACGTCGAAAATCTCATCTGTCTACCCGAGAGGTCGTAGACGATGCCCCGTTGGAAATCGTACGGTTTACTTAGATATGCCTAATGACATCCCATGCTTATATACTACCTATGTAATTAACAGGAACCCGCCGAAGTCGCCGCACCAGTTGATTCACCTGTCAAGATGACGCAAGCTCGAGTTCTGTCTTCAAGACGAGAGTCCCACGTATCAGACAATTCGGGTGAGCTACCTGAGGCAATGGATACTTCACTCCCAACTTATTTCGAACCAGGCATGTTTAAGAATGGTGATATGGACGTCGTTGAAAACGATGTTGGCCGAGTTGAAGAAATAGTTGCTGAGGAAATGGACGTTCGTGAAGACGGTGAGGTGTCTGATACTGGAACCTCTGCCGTAACCTCATCAGTACCTCCCACTCCAAAGAAACACCATCACCATCATAGTAAAGTAAGTGTAAATCGAAAACGCTATACTTGGACGCTCAATGCTCATTGTTTTTTTTTGTCGTTTTTTTCCAGGCTAAAAAGAAGAAAAAGGAAAAGAAGAAGCATAAGCATAAGCACAAACACAAACACACCGAGCATAAAAAGAAAAAGGAAGAAGTTCTCAGCTCCGGAAGCTCAGTAAGTAATAGTCCTTAACAAACGTAGAGTAAATTTTGCATTTAGAGCACTATTTTAATTTCTAAACAGAGATGGGGGTTAAGCGATTAATTTATGTGTATTTTAAAATTAAATAGTTAGGAGCTTGCAATATAATTTTAGTTACCTTCTATCAAGAGGCACGAGTTTCACATTTTTCGCCGAGCTTCGGTGTTTTTTAATTTGTTTAGTAAATTGTATCAAAAAATGATACTAGAGAGCTTAAGCGTTTTTACTCAATCCATTTTGTAAAGTGAAATATAGCTAAAATCATAGCCCCCATTTCTTACCTAATGAAATTAGCGAGTTAAAAAAACCGTAGCAGTGCTCTTTAAGGATGGGTATCCCTTCCAGTTATGTAACGACCCCTTGAATTAGTCCTACCTTACGAAAAAAAATTCTGCTGAGGAGGCCTCAACAGAAAGTTTCACATCAGTAGCGAGAGTGCGAGAATCGAGGAGGTAGAAAAGCGAAAAGATTTTTCTCCCCTTTTCCCTTCTCTGCTCTCGGTAACATCTCTGGTTCAGTTGCAGCTAGACAGTGAAAGCTGGAAGTCGTAAGTTTCCTTGTGCGTATCTTGCTCATATACAAAAGAATTCAAAAGTTAAAGACCAATGATGGATAGCCCATTGTTTTCTGCCTCACTTCTGTTGTGGTTTTTCACAGGGAAATCATGAGCTCAGAAACAACCTGAAGTTTTAACTTCAGAACAGAAACTCTCCCGGCAGAGTTTATTGTGTAATTGTTATTATTGTTTCCAAAACTTGATTGATTTCAAGCTCGTCCATACCGGATTCCCTGTTTGGAGGAACATGGTCATAAATTCTGCAAAGTTGATTAAAAACAAAAGTGTTGGAGGTTCATGTTCATTGTTTTATTGAGACAGGATTAATTAGAGCTAATGACAAGTGGAACTAATTTTTTTTACTTAGAAAACCGGATTTCGAAATTATACTCTGAACTCGGGTTCGCCAGGGCTTTCCTAAGGGGCCCATTGTGAACGCCTTGTTTGACGTTCCTGACGCTCAGGTGACAAATCCTTGGCGTCTTCGACTGTTATTTGAGGAGGGCTATCTCTTAAGAGGAAGTGGGTTATCATTGATGGATTTTTGACTGCAGTAGAAAACGAAGATTGTATTTCAAAGATATTCCAGAAACCCAAATATAAATCTCAAGCAGAAAGTGAAGACTAAACAGTTTGAAGCGTCAGTCTGTAAAAGAGCAGTCCGAGTGTGGAGAAAAGCAAGCCTGGACCTGGAGTGAGAGATTTTGGAAGCGTCTCCTGTGTACACACAAATACTGAATACTTCCTATTGACTCTCCCAGCTCAATCACCACAATTTGTTCCACGGAAATTTGGAAAGAAGACCCAGGGCAAGGATCGTGGGTTTGTAAATACGTCTTCATAGAAAAGTCAAATGTAAAAATGGGCTCATCGAGATTTTGGGAATTTTTAATTACGACCTCGGGTACTTCCAATGGAAATAGTTTGTCCAGATTTAAAATGGCTGACCAACTCATGAAGAACACTCAGAGGATTTCAATGGTGCTCCTAGTTGCAGTGCTTGTTTTTGTTACATCTTCGGGTTTGAACAATGAAGTCCTGGGACAATGTCCAAAAGACTGTCAGTGCTACAATCTCCAAGTGGACTGTTCGCAGAGAGGATTCTACTCCGTCCCAAAAGGCATTCCCCGGAATGTAGAAAAAATGTGAGTCACCTAATCCCGTTACTCTAGGATTAGAAGCCATTAAAATGCCGATGCAGGGAAAAATGAAAAAAAAAAAACTCCGAGCTCATTTTCTTTATTTCCCATTTCCCCTCATCCCTAATCAGACATTAATCACTCCATTCGTGCTGCTGGAGTCACCGGAGTCCAATTTGGGTCAGTTCCCAT
>JABASM010002383.1:0-11221 GCA_019776545.1 Brachystomella parvula | reverse complement strand
CCGGAAGGGACTAACCTAGCACACGTACTTTTGTTGAGGATTATTGAAGGGAATGGAGTCACTCACGACCAAAATCCTGTCTAAGATTCCTCAAGAAACTAGCGTCTACTAGCTGTTTAATGGGGAGACCAACGAAGAGGATTTTTTGTAAAGATTGCGTGTGTAACCCTTTAAAAAAAGAAATCGGTAAAATTTTTGTTCGAAATGCTTTAAAAAGTAAAAATGGCTTAAGAATAAAAATCTCATACGAAAAACATTTTCCCTAGAACCTACAACTCATCAGAATATCCTTCGTCGGTGAGTTGTTTAAAAAGTTTCTTGCACAAGAAATTCCATGGCTTAAGTCTACAAACAGGTGGTAAGTAAAAAATCAAGAATTGGGAAAGTGTTAATTTGCACAACCTACTGCCCTGCCACCATCACTTTCGATTTCCAATGTCAGTAGCATTGATGAAGTGCATGCCAAGTATGGAGTCTGCAATTTTTTTTTTCAAGGGAGTAAGTGTGGGCAGAGGCATTTTCTTAGAAATTCCCACCTACGCTTTGGCATTTTTACTCATTGACATGAAGTTCTCCTGGCAAAAATGATCATCATGACTATAATTGTCTTACTCATCAAATTCGCGAAATTGCTCACCTTTATTCTGTAGTCTGTAGTAAGGGATGTGGAAAATATTCTGAACTTAATTCTTCTGATTTTATCTTCTATTTTTATTCATTTGGTCTCATTTTCTATTGTTAGAAGATCATTGGCCGCGCAGCTTCCCATTCATCCTAAATCTATGACTATCCTTGAGTACAGGTGCATTATTAACGCTTCAAACCTCCCACCATCCCCATGTCCACGACATAGGTTTCTGCCAATTTGAGTAAAGAGAGCCGGAAGGGAGTTTGCCAAAAATCCCTAACAATCCAGTCATCATCTCTACCTGCGTCCTCCCTCCTCAAATCTCATAACACAGGAGAACAACAATAGGACAACAATCAACACGTTATTCAGTGTTCAGACAACCAATTGAAATCAGATTTCCAGTTCAACGTTTTAATTTTGCTCTCGTTGTTGACTCATTTAAAAAAAATCAGAATTTTGAATTTTCATTTTATATACACTGCTATACCTAGCTGCCTCTAATTTAAATAAAAAAGGAATAGCGGATTTTGGTGTTAGATTGCTACTTCCCGTGCATCTGTCGAGAATTGGAGGTGTTCAGACTTACCTTCATAACTCCTTGGTTCTTTTTATATTGTTGGACCATCGGAGTACTACAGTGGAGTGGTTAGTTTCAGTTCATTGTTGGAGCTGTCTTCATAAAAGGTAGAAGGTTCATATAATTACGGTGAAATTCGTAAAGCCTCAAAAGTGCAGAAGAAGAAATACCTTTTTTCTATTGTTGTTAACCAATTCAGGGTTGTTTTAGAGCTTCCCGAATAAAGACACTTTAGTTACTTACCTGTTCGGAAGTAAGTGCTTTGTAGTGAAGATTTTTAACCTTGAGAAATCGTTCATTATTCAACAGGTTGTAAGAGAACAGGCTGAATGCAAGTGGAAGTGCATTCAACAACGGGAAACTGGAATTCTAGAATTGTGTGGGAATTAAGTGACCTTGATACGGACGGATCTTAATTACTAATTGTCATCTTACTTCATCTGGTTATTTTTTATGATGTGGGGGCGGGTCCCAGTGTTGTGTATTCTATTTTTATTTCTACCTCTGATTGAAGGACAACAATCCGATGGGTGAGCAAATACGAATTCCTTACTTCCTTAACATTACAAAACCTTATTCATAGCTTCAGCTTTCCAATTTCATTCAGGAATTTTTACAGGGAATTTAAAGTTTTTAATAAAAAATTCTTTTTAGGTTTGTAGCTTTCAATTTTTGGAAGTATTTTTTTGTGCATTGGAAATGGATCTCCGTTTTTGCTGCTTGTTCTTATTTCATGACAATTATAACAATGGAGGATGTAATTGCTGTGTAATTGATGGGCGGTCACCCCAAATACGTTTTTTTTTGCTCTCCCATATTGAATTCATGATCACAAAAAGTATCTTTTTCGATTTAGGATAAAATGCGTAGGTTATGATTTCTTTCCATTTTCCATATTTATTTCCAAATGCAATTTTTTTTGGCAGACTCTAAAATTTAAATGACGTGATACCTAATTTCACAGGTTTTATACAGTGGTTGCTCCAAAGACAATTCGGCCAAATTCACGTTACAATGTCGGCGTGAGCGTCGACTCCTCTTCACCTGTAAAAGTTTTAGTCTACTTGACGGCAACAATTAACTCACGCCTCGCCTCAACCTCAAATGAAGAAAGAATCGTAGAAGCCGGAACAAGCTCTATGATTACTCTAGCTGTAAGCCAATCAGAAGCCTTTACTTCGTTGCGCATGCGTTAACTCTGATTACTGTAATTACAATGGGCAGGTTGGTGACTTAATTCCTGGTGCAACTTATAATTTGACTGTACAAGGGACCGAGGGCCTCCGATTCTCAAATTCAACTGAGCTTACAACCAATACGAAAACTGCATCCATTTTTATCCAGACTGACAAGCCGATCTACAAGCCAGGTTAATTTTAGGAAAAATTCATCCGATTGAATTTGAGTTTTGGATTTAGGGTTACAGAGATTCTTTGAATTTCAGGTGAGGTGGTCCAGTTCCGTGTACTGCTGTTGGATCGACTGCTCAGACCCTATGGTCCGGGTCCGCTAGACATTCTCATAAAAGATAGCCAATCAAACGTGATCAAGAAATGGATGGGTGTGAGTACGAGCCGTGGAATTTTTACTGGAGAACTCCCACTCAGCACCGAACCGAATCTTGGTGACTGGACAGTTGAAGTGGATTTTAAAACTCAGAAGGAAATTCATACGATTACGATCGCCGAGTACGTTTTGCCGAAATTCAACGTCGAGATTGAGTTGCCCAGCTTCGCTACGTTTGCTGATTCTAAAATTGTGGCAAGAATTCGCTCCACGTAAGTCAACCACTACTATATTCGGAACACAAGCCTCGAATACTAGCTTCGTTCATTGTTCGAGTTCGAGGGAAAAAGTGGCGAGTCAAATCGTTAGAAATTCGAGCTCGATATTCGAATCCCGAATTCGAATGCTAAAGCTTTCGAAAATTGTAAACAAAATTTCGACGCGCGTTTCGAATAGCAGGCCTAGATCCCACATGAAAGCAGGATTCGTTGTTCCATTCGATTTTAAAAGGCAAAAGCGGTACCGGCAAAAGCTCGGATCATTTTAATTTCGAGGGAAGCCAGTTCAATAATTCAAGCTGGAATTTCAAATCCCTTTGAATGCTTCTTTCGAAAGTTGTTTGGAAAATTTTGAATGTTGGACATTCGTTTCGAATGGCAAGCGTATAGATCTAACGTCAAACCAGGATTCGTTTTTTCATTCGATTTTGTAAAAGGGAGAAATTCGAAACATTTGAAATTCGCGGGAAACCAATTCGAGTTGAAATTGGGGAGGGAAAATTTGAAGTATTCGAAATTCGAGTCTGAGGAGACCCCCTCTTCTACAAATTCGTCAAAAACTCGAAAACTGAAGTCAGCACGGCCTTTCAGCTTTATTTGCATGTATTTAATCAGATCAAATGTTTACGAATTTCAGCTACGTCTATGGAAAACCGGTAAAAGGGGAAGTTGTCGTGGCTGCATATCCATCGATACACTCTTCAAGCCTCCAGCCCGTTTTCAATGGAATCAGTCGAAAAACTGTTCCAATCGACGGTGTAGTCGATGTTGAGTTTAATCTTGCCAAGGAACTAGGGTAAGCTTGCTTAAAGCAAATCCAAAACGAAAGGAAAATTAAAAAAACTTGAGTTTTTGCTCGATAGGCTCACGGATGACTACCAGCGACTGGTAACAGTCGAAGCGACGGTTAAAGAGAGCTACACAAGCCGAATGCAAAATGCCTCTAAAACCATTACCCTCCACAAGTACAGATACAAAATGGAGATTGTGGAAGGAGAGGATTCATTCAAGCCTGGTCTTCCATACAAGCTGACAATCAAGGTAGCCTCACAGGATGACGTACCCATCCAAGACATCAATCCAAATGCTCTCCTAGTCAAGCATGGGTTCTCTTATAACCATGACGAGTACGTTAGCAAGTACTACGCTATCCCATCCAATGGTCTCGTCACCCTCAGCTTCGACTCTCCTGACAATGCATCAGTCAATGCCTTAGGAATGGAAGCTACCTACAAGGATCTTACTGAATGGTTTCCAACTGTCCAGCGCTCTCTCTCACCAAGCAACACTTACATTCAGGCCAGAATAATATCAAGAAATTTAAAGGTGGGGAGAATTAATCATGAGGGATTTCCAGCTGACTCTATAGTATAGTGACTCATAACTTTCACAATTTTACATAGGTAAACGACGAGGTTGAAATCGAAGTTGAAGGGACCGTACCCTTTACCACAGTCAACTACCAATTGCTGGGAAGAGGAGACCTTGCTGCCTCTCGAGTACTCCGCTTACCCTCAAGCACTACAAAAACAACGCTTCGAATCCGTCTACCACCACTAGCCTCACCGCAAGCCACCCTCCTTTGCTACATTATCCACGAGGGGGAGGTTGTAGCAGATTCCCTTGTTTTTCATGTGGCTGGAGCCATTGACAATTTTCTTAACGTCACCCTCTCGTCCAAAGAACTGGAACCTGGGAAGGATGTGGAAATACTTCTAAATTCCAAACCTAATTCAGTGGTTGGGCTCAAAGGAATTGACCAGTCAGTTCTTCTACTCAAGGAGGACAAGGATTTGAGCCTTAAGTCACTCGAGAAAGAACTGAACTCGTGGAACTTTGTTAAAGACCGAGACTCGTTTCGGTACAAGCGGTCCTTATTTACACCAATGGGATCTTCAACAGCTTCAAAAGTTTTCGAGGTACGTCATTTAATCAAGGCCATAATTAATACTTATAAAAAAAAACAACTAAAAAATGAATTCCGATTTTTAGGAAGCTGGGGTGGTAGTTCTGTCAAATGCTCTTGTACATCAGCAGCCACCGGCAGGTAAGTTTCACCCTGTTCTACACGTATAGTAATAATGTGTGATGTGTATGAAGCTCAAAGTGCTGACGCTTCACCTCGCTAATTGTTAACGCTAATCAATTAATTCCTAACCAGTATACTACCGTGCAAATTTTTTGGATGATGCCTCCTCATACCCAGAAGCATCAGACTCCTCATCCGACTCTGAATTTTTCAACGATCCCATCAGGACCCGGAAATTCTTCCCGGAGACATTTATATGGGAAGATGTAACAGTTGGGTAATTTATCACCATCATCATCACCATTAAATATTTCTGTTCCTGCTGTATATATATTTCAAGCTTCCACGCTTTACTAGCTTCTACTCTAGTCTTAAATGATGCATGAAAAAAATTCTTGATTCATTTTCATAACTGTCTGTGTGAATTTCAGCTGATGATCTTATGACAACTTTGATTTATTCTTTGTCTTTTTTCTCTTTCATTTCAAAAATCCTCCGTTTCAGAATTTAAGGAAGACACCATTGCAAAGTCGAGACCGATTCGTCCATTCGGGAGTCAGATAATTGAAAACTCTTCCCTGCGACCGGATATAGGGCCAGCCATACCCAACGTCATTCGCCGGAAACCTTCCCATGCTGGACCATATGCTTTCTCACGCATTCCAAAATCCAGACTCAAATTTCCTAGAATCTTTTTCGGTAGCATGAAGGATATTCCAGCATCCACCTGGGTTTTCACCAACACGTCTACGGGGTACCCTTTCTTTCACTTTGCTTCATGGCGAGCGCAGGCATCTGCAGCCTTTATTTCACTGCTCCTCGACTCTAGTCTTATAGAATTTTCAAAATACTGAGACAGGAACAATTTTTTTTTTTTGGAATTTAGGTATGAGGGTCGAGCTTCTATAAGAAAAACAGTACCTGACACCATAACGTCTTGGATTCTATCTGGATTCTCTCTGGACTCAAGTTTCGGGCTCGGCGTCCTTGAAACCCCACAAACGCTCAAAGTATTTCGACCTTTCTTCATTTCACTCAATCTTCCGTATGCTGTGATCCGTGGAGAGACCGTGGGGGTCCAAGTCCTAGTCCATAATTACTTGGGGAGAGAAGTTATTGCGGAAGTGACGCTAGACAACAGTGCAAATCAATTTTCATTTACTTCTGATGAGAATGAAGTTGAACAGAGTAAGATTATTTTCCAGTCATCATAATTTCTGTCGTGAATTTTAAAATCTCTTCTGATTTGCAGAGCTAGAATTATTTAAGACGGAGCGTGTGTCAGTAAAAAGTAACTCAGTTGGCTCGGTGTCATTTCTGGTGACGCCAACAAAGCTAGGCTTGGTGGATCTTAATATCCGTGCTCGAACACGATTGGCAGGAGACTCCATTAGTCGTCCAATGAGGGTAAAGCCACCAGGTCAGACGCAGAAAGTCAGTAATGCCTCACTTATTGACCTCCGGGGGTCTCGATCATACTCTGTCAATATGAGTACCAAATTCCCAATGAAAAGGGTAGCGGATGCTGATTCCGTCAAAATCTTCTTTGTCTCGGATATTTTGGGGCCAGCCATAACAAATCTGGATAAATTGTTAGGTGAGGCAAATATTATTTTTTAAACACCTAATTTTACATTTTTCAGTAAAAAAATTGAATTCAAGTGGTATGGAGTGTAATTTTTAAGGTGCTCATATTTTTTCAGAAATGCCTACGGGATGCGGGGAGCAAAATATGGTGCATTTCGTACCGGATATTCTCATATTGGAATATTTGCAGGTAAAAAAAAGATTAAGTCATAGTAAAAGTAACGCTGTATGTTTCCTTGTACTGAAACTTCGAGTATAAAAAGGCCAAAAAATGTGGAGATGCGGGGGATCGAACCCCGGGCCTTTCACATGCAAAGCGAACGCTCTACCACTGAGCTACATCCCCAATTGATGAGAAATAGGCTCCAAATTCTTGACTATGTACCACACGCTCTCTTTTCACAAGGTTAACGAAGAGCTACGCGTTGGAGTGACGCTACACATTCATTTACAAACTAAAAATGCAAATCTGCTCTCCGAGTATTCTGAATTACTCTCTTTAAAATAAATTATTTTTTTACAGGCAACAAGACAGGTTAATGAGCCAATCCGTGAAAAAGCTCTCAAATACTTGGAGCTGGGATACCATGAGAGAACTTTCCTTCAAGCATGAGGATGGATCATTTTCAGCGTTCGGGACTTCTGACCCAAGTGGATCAACCTGGCTAACAGCTTTTGTCATTCGGTCCTTCATTTCTGCCAAGAAGCATATTTTTATTGACACAGGTGAGTTCTACTAGATTGGTAAGAATTCTCGGCCTCCCACCATCATCGCACTGTGCCTGTCATGGCTACAAAAGAGATACGTGGGGGTCGAAACCTCATGACTCATTCGTTCTTATATTCATTACTTTATTTTCATTCTAGTAGATATATTTTTTTATTGCGAAATTCATCTATTCAAAGCATGGGCACGTTCATTTCTTACCGTCCTGTGCATATTATCAAAAAAGAAAAAAATTCAAAAGGAGATTAGAAAATATGGAATCTAAGAATGAGCTATAAGGGAATTAGTAGATGGAGAGCATCTGCGCAGGGCTTCGTGGACGTTTTTAAGTATCCCCAAGTATCTCGTCGTCTTGTATAGGAATCCGGGCTAACGTCACTTGGCAGAATTTTGCCAGTCTCGTAAAAACCGGAGTTCATGTTGTATGCGCTATGCTTTTTAAGGAGTGTTTCGGACTGAAAAAAATACAAGATATGTGAATTTCAGATGTAATTGAGAAGGGTCTTAACTGGCTAATATCAAAGCAAGAGAGAAGTGGACGATTTCCAGAAGTTGGGAGAGTTTTTGACACTGATATCCAAGGAGGGTCGTCTACTGGAATCGCACTCACGGCCTATGTGACGCTAGCCCTCGTCGAAGCAGAAATGGATCGATCCTTAGAAGTCACGTCCCAAGGGAAATTCTCACTGGCTAAAAATATTGCTATGGATTACCTCGTCAAAGAATTACAAGGGCTTGAAGACCCGTACGCAATTTCCATTGTTGCCTATCTCCTCCAATTGAGCAGTCACCCATTCCGTGAAAATGTATTCAACATTATGGAGAGCAAAGCAATCCTTTCAGGTATATTTGCTACGCAGTAAATTATAATAATTGGATTATTTTATTATATCTATATTATTTTCATCTGCTGATTTCTATAGAAAATTCCGAATTGAAACACTGGGAAAGGCCAAAGAGCCTAGTTGATGAAAAAAATCCTTGGACAGCAAACCCGAAGCCAATAGCAGTTGAAACCACAGCATATGCTCTGCTGGCCTATTCCCATAGGAATCTAATTGGTAACTCAAATTTTAAATCAGCCAATTGAATTAAAAATGACGATGGATATGCCGATTCTTTTTTTCAGCCGACTCATTGCCACTGGTTCGATGGTTGCTGAGCCAGCGGAACGAGCGAGGTGGGTTCATCTCGACCCAGGACACAGTGGTAGGGCTAACTGGTCTAGCAAAATTTGCAGTAGCTTTGCGAAGTGGCCCTCCCGACATGAACATAGAAGTGGTCCATCCCGGTGGGAGGCATAACGTGAAGCTCAGCCAAAATAATGCTGTGGTCCTTGAGGAGATCCGAGTAAGTTAAGGACAGCCTTAGTTGAACAAGTCCTGAATCTCGTAATTTCTATTTTCAGCTCCCACCGTCCACTCCATGGATAAACATAGTTGCTACAGGAACAGGGGTAGGAATAGTTCAACTTTCATGGAGCTATAACCTGGAAGTGAGTGGACCATGGCCACTCTTCAGTCTAGACCCTCAGGTGGATAAAAGCTCGAATGCTAATCAGCTTCACCTCTCAATCTGCACCCATTCCACAGAAGAAGAATCAAATATGGCTGTTATGGAAGTGAATGTACCTACCGGCTATGCTCTCAATACTGATCGACTCCCTAATTTGCTCCACTACCCCGAGGTTAGCTATCTTTTGCTTCATTATTGCACATTTTTGAGAGTTCAGTAACAATGTGATGAAATTCTTTAGATAAAACGCTACGACACGGAGGACGCTGACTCAAAACTCATTGTCTATTTCAATTCTCTCAATAAATCTGATGTCTGCCCCACGGTTTCAGCCTATCGAGTATTTCCCGTAGCCAAACAAGCGCCTGCTTATATCTCTGTCTATGATTACTATGATAATTCCAGAAGAGCAAGGTAATCTTCCCACGAATTCCATTTTCAAATGCTAAATCTGCAAGACACTAATAATTATTCTTGGTTGATTTAAGGCAATTCTACACACCACCAAGAACCAAGATCTGTGATATTTGTGAGGAGGCTCAGTGTAGTGAAGAATGTCGCGTGGCTAGACTGGAGTCTCAGAAAGATCTGAGATCAGGGGATCCAGACTCTATTTCCAGTGCCATTAGGACCAGAGATGAGACCATCCTAGTTCTGCTAATCACAAATCTCATCTTTACCATCCTGAGAATGTGCTGATAAATAATGGAAATCCTAATCATAATTACTTTTAACTTATTGAGACGCGACTGCTAAAATTATGGTTGATAATTAAATTAATAAAACTAATCTTGACTAAAATCACGGTCTTCACGATTTAACTGCAACTAAATGGTTTTATTAAAGGGAATGAGTTCAGTAAGAAACGCTCGTCTTAGGTTGTCTCTGTTTAGCTCTAGAGTGTTACGTAACAGGGATCCTACTTCTACATTTCCTAAATGACGGTGGTTGAAGGAATGGTTGACGCTGTAGCTGTCTGCATAAGAACTTAATAGGAATTATAAATTTTGCTTACAATTACCAGTAGTGGCATGTATAAAAAGTAAGATGGAGAAAGGGATGACAAATTGCGTGCAGATTTTAGTAGTATAGTAATTTTATATGTGACTGTTGGAGAGATTAAATCACATTACCAGTTGTCACCGCCGTATCCTCCTCCTCCGCTGCGATTTCCACCGCCATACCCTCCTCCACCACCACCTCGACCGCCACCTCCGTAGCCGCCGCCACCACCACCTCCATTATTGTATCCGCCACCACCTCCATAACCCCCTCCTCCACGGCCACCGCGGTATCCTGTAGAAAAGATGTAATAAAGGAATGTGCATCACTGGCTATTTAGTTTAAGCTTTAGTTTTTGACTTACCACCTCCGCCTCCACCTCCACGTCCTCCATATCCACCGCCTCCGCCACGACCACCTCGTCCTTCCCCTCGTGGCCTGCTAACCTCTACTTTGAGCACCTGTCCCATGTATTCAGATCCGTGGAGCCCATCGACAGCTTTCTGAGCTGAATTCGAGTCAACAAAAGTTACGAATGCGAACCCATACGGGTTACTGGCTACCCAAACATTCTCTACGTCTCCAAAATCACCGAAGAGCTTCTCGAGATCAGCTTTCTGGACTCCTTCAACAAGACCTCCAACATACAGACGGTTTTGGTCACCCATTTCCTAGAACAGAGATAAAATGAACACCAAGAAATAGCACTAGATAGCAGCGCGGCTAATTAGCACTACAGAGACAGAGTAAAAATCAGAATTCAGGCAGTGGCCCATAGCTTCAATCAGAACTGGATCAGGGAACAAGGTGAGGTCAGTTCCGTCTCCGTCGGACTTTTTGCAGATTACTCCTGGTGTTCCCATTTGGTAGGAGTTTCCACTTTTCGTAATTTGTTAAGGTGCTTTCCGGGGTACTTTTGATTAGGAAATCCGAGCTTTTACATAAAAAAATCGTTTCATAACCTTTCGATTTTGACCATTTTTCACATTCACGATTCCTAAAAAAAGAACTGAAATTTTGAAAAATGGTTTAAAGTCGAGTCAATAGGTCATAAAACGAATTTGTGTGCAAAAATTCGAATTTCCGATTTTCCAAAAGTACCCTGGAGCATCCTAAGGAATTACGAAAATTGGTGGAAACTCGTCAGCAACTGGGATCAGGAGTAAATTGCAAAAACTCCGAACTCCTCCCATGACCCCGTAGCGAGGTCGAGGTACCAAATGCAGCTGACCTCCAACACAAAAAGTGTCATGGCGGTCGAGTATTCAAAATTATCCTCGCCTTTCCTCAGCAACAAAAAAAAAGTCGATCAAGAGGTAGTTACTTCGACACCCAGACACTACACGCAATGTCAAGTATAAGGTCAATT
>JABASM010002382.1:0-11223 GCA_019776545.1 Brachystomella parvula | reverse complement strand
AATCAGAAGACATTACGGTAATAATCGTAATCACAAGGAAAAAATATGACCAGTTCAAAGTTTCCGATTTTTTATAGAGACCTCTCTCCAATAAAAGCCCCGTCCCTATTAAAGGCCCCCGCTCGAGCCTCCAAAAAAAAATTAGAGGCCCCGGGGCTTTGTTTGAAAATATACGGCACATGAGGATTTTTTCGGGGATTTTTCGGGTATCGGGGATTTTCGATTCGGGGATTTTCGTTCGGGGATTTTTGGATAAGGGATTTTGTTTTCGGCGATTTTCACATGGAACCGCAGGGGATCCTTCCTTCCGGCTAAACCATTGGAAACCCCAATTTACTGAAACTCCAAAGTAGGTACAAAACAAACAGGCGGAATACTTAAACAAGTAAATTGCATTTGAAATAAAAACAAAAGAAGATTTGCCAGCAGCGGTAAGGAAATGAGAGTAAAAAAACATAAGTTTCAAGTAAAAGGAAAAGAAAACAAAGGGTGGTGGTGCAATTTACAAGGTCTAAAAGTAAAAGAGTAGT
The DNA here is from genome assembly GCA_019776545.1 of Brachystomella parvula. Classification (NCBI taxonomy): domain Eukaryota; kingdom Metazoa; phylum Arthropoda; class Collembola; order Poduromorpha; family Brachystomellidae; genus Brachystomella; species Brachystomella parvula. The sequence continues at coordinate 10,693 of JABASM010002382.1, read as the reverse complement.
GATAAAAACGGCTGGTGACAAATTCATTCTGCGTGCTCGGAATTTGGGATTATATTAAATTCTGAAAAGATGCTCACAGGTTTCTCTGAAATATAATTTCATTGTTTTAAATTAAAGACATAAAAGTTTTGTAACCATAAACCTTGTCTAATAATTCCAAGTGTTTCGTCTTACCGTTCATTTGGATGTGAACAGGGTCGCTGAGTCCTTTCCCAATATCATTCATAACTTCACAGGCGTAGCTTCCGACGGATGAATAGCTCAGATGACGTAAAACCAGGGTCATTCCATTCAAATGAATTCCAGTCATCACGCTGTCAAATAGTTCCTTCCCCTGTAAATTCAAGTTCAGCAGAAATTATGAAATTTTATTGAATTTCTCATTCCAATACTTTTTCCTTCTTTCATGCTGTAATTAAAAAATGCCGAGCGTTGTACATCGGATTAAGAAAAGAGGAGCGAGACTCCATACAAAATCGGGTATTTCTGAGCATTAAATGAGAACTTCCAGAACCGGAAAAATGAATATTACGAGGTTTTTTTTCTCCAAGTTTCCTCTATAGAAAATCCTTGGACTGAATAGAATTGAGTTTGAAGATTGGTTAAGAGAGGTTGAGGAAGAAGCGAGGGTAGTGAATTTGTAAAAGAAAACTTTGTGTCTCCGAGAATTGAAAATCGGGAAGAAAGAAGTTAGAAATTGAGGGTTGCAGGGGGGAAAGCTGTGATTTTCCTCTTGACAGGATTACCTCTGTCATTCATGCTGTTTTCATTCTTTACTCCGATTATTTTCAATTTTATTCAGGCAACAAAGTACTTCACTTCTAAGCATCATGGAAGCTCTTCTCACTTGAAAACAAGCCGGAGACATAGTCTTCACATCTGAAATCAAACACTGTATTTCCTCTCCATTTCAATCCATCACTCCTCTCCTTCCTCTGGAGAGAAAGTGAAGATTGGGTTTCTCATACTATACACTGGTGAAAGTCCAATCTATTACTTTTCCCTATTGATCTCTAATACTCTATGAGAGAGAGCCCTTTGAACCAAAGCTGACATGAAAAGCGTTCACCCTTTAGCCCGTAGTACGCTAAACAAAAGCTCCTTTTGGAAAGTTTTCAACCCGTGCAACTACTTTGTCAGGTGCTTCAGGTTCCGAAAGCGGGAGGGTGTCACTTCCTTCAGTTTGCTTTGTTTTTGTTTTTGGAAAAAAGCAGGAATTCTTAACCGCCGCCGGTTTCTAAGGATTAGGATTCTGATTGGTTGGGACAGCAGGCCACTCCAGCAAGAAGCTTGCATGAATGAGTATGCAGTTAAGATTTCCGGTTTTAGGAACTGGAGATTAGAAGGAAAGTAAGCGAGTTTGATTGGTTAGAACTGACGCAATTTTTGGGACGGGAACGGGTAGTTCTAAAACTTACCTGGTGATACCAGGTAATTGACTTCATAGGTGGGTTCGCTTTTGCATGACACTCAAGTAATACTGATTCACCCTCAGAGAAATTGGCACGCTTACTGGATCCCAGTCTCAGCACAACAACGGGAGGATCTGAAAACATTACCGAGAAGTTTTATTCACTCATTCACAATAAGAAATTCGAAAATCAATGATTAAAAGCTCTCTTGCAGAAAGTCTGATTTGATTTGTGGTTCAAAAGTTTGGAAAGACTGGAAACTAGATTCAGTTCCCTTTCCGGAGGCTTAACAAAGAGCTTAAGTTGTTAAAGTAATCACGGAACGGTTGTTGAACAGGAAGGGCTTGAACTTGAATGAAGTGAAGGGAAGTATGATCTACTTACACACAACATTCATCTTCCTTCCAGCTTCCATAAAATTAAGACTAATCCATGGATTCTCAGCTTTACAGGTAACGAAAGCCTCGTTGTCACTCACTTCAGGTCGGAATGAAATTGTATGGACTGTTAAGTTATTGGCATCGGATTTCTATGGAAAAAAATTAAGGATTTAATGAGTACTACCTGTTACGCAAAGGAAAGCGAGGCATAAAGGCGCTTAAAAAAGCAGAAATGGCTTCAAATCAAGGCCATCTTCAGCAGCGTGAATTATTAGGCACATTTGGGAGAATTTCGCGTAGAATTTAATTATTTTTTCATTTCTAACGTCTCAGAATTATGTGGGAAATAACTGTGTTTTATGGCTTTTTCTTAGAATCAGCTCGTATGCGAAATATACGATAGAATTTTGCTTTCTCTGGAAAAGAGATGTGGTTTTTCTTCTGATTTTGCTCATCCTAGGCCTGCAGTTCAAGATACTCATTTTTTTTTTCCTCAGCATAAACTCCGCTACCGAAAACCAAGCCTCCAGGTACTACTTGAAAATGTGAAAGTTGGGATTTAGAATAGGTGGAGAAAGTGGAATTGGTTTATGATCTATGGTAAGAGGACTTATTTCTGGAAAATGTAGCGGCTGAAGTGGTGGGTAGGTACTGAGAGGAAGGAAGATGTAAAGTCGAGATGATTACAGTTTGATATCTGGGACCAATTCTCGTCCCCAGTTTCCAAAACTCCAGCTTAACGGCGGGATAGGCTCCTTTGCTTGAGCAGAGAAAATTGTACTGAACTCCCGCTGTCAACTGATCCGGAATCTCTACTTCGATCTCCTTCACTGTTGCTGAAATTATTGTAAAAAAAAAAAGATTTGTAAGGCGTGAAGTTCAAAAGACTTTAGACTATAGATTTTAGGTGAAAACGCACAAGACCTCTCTCCTTTCAACTCAGACGTGCTGTAGAGTCATGTCACCGGGATTTCACCCCTTTTCTTTTCATCTACAACTTTCAAGGGGATTGACAAGTGACACTGTGATTAACCCGGATAAATTCTTTGACTTGTCCCATGTCAACCTATGTCAAATCGTATCATCTTCCAGGAAATCTAAAAATAGTTTCCAACTTCCCCACTGAAGCTATAAGATGAAAAAGAAATTCACAGAGTGAGAAAGTGGAAAAAACCCAAAGGAATTGATTAAATCCAAAATAAGTCCAACAAAAAAATTTCTAAGATTCCAGGTGTGGTGGGGTACTCATGTGACTCAAAAAAATTTGCATCTTTCTTTCTCCTCCATATTCAATAGAGAAAGCATTTCATTCTCCCAACTTTTCCCGAGCGTAATCGATCTTAGAGGAAGTAAAGTTTTTTGAAAAGTTTCAAGTAAAACTTTGAGCCTCACAGAAAAGCTTCTGATTACATCCACTTCTCAGAACCCGTAAACTTTTTTTTTTCTCAAATATGAAAATTTAGGAGCCTCGTATTGGCACTGTTTATATTCCTTAGCCCATGAAAACTTCAAGGAGATGAAGTGATGACAGGTAAAATATTGCTCTCCCTTTTTCTAGGACCACCCTATCTTTCTGGATCCAAACTTGAATAAACAACTTCTCACTTCATCTCCTTCTTCTTCGTGTACGTAAAAACCATTATACCGGAAATGCAAGAACCAAATCCCTGAGAGCGTGGTGATAATAACAATTAGTTCACACGCACCCCTTTCCCAGATCCATGATTTAACCCCGAAAGGATAGGTTGTTGGGAAAGAGAAGATTTTAATCAATTTAGAATCTTATTTTTCTGGTAGAACGAGCGACTAACTGAACATGACACTTCTGTTTGTTACACAAAGTTAATTGAGTTGCGGAGATTACTCCCGCTGCCCTGTCACAGTTCATATTAGTCGTCTATGAAGTTTAACTTCTACAAAATCCCTGTTTTTAATCTTCCTAGAGTTAGTGAGGAAGAAGGCAGGAGAGTAGAGAAAGGAGAGAAAAAGTTGAGAGTCAACTTCTAACTTTTGATACCCGTCCAAGAACTCTCCTTCTGCTCAAGAGTTATTATAAAATGACAAAAAATTGGACTTACAGAAGACCTCAACGTTGACTTTATGGGAAATTGGTTTGGTTTCATTATTATTCCAAGCTTGACATGTGTACAGGTCAAAGCTGTGATTTCGTTCCAGATTTCCGATCACTAGTTTGTTTGTTACAGTCTCATTCTCGGCTGACACGTCGTAACTCCAGTCAAGTAGGCGACCATTTCGATACCAGTTTACTTCTGGTAGTGGCATACCTAAAAAAATAAACAATGCATCAAATTTGTTTTTCCACTTTTTGCTGAACGCTAGTATGCGATTTCAGAGCGGTTATGTCCCACTGTCATTTACACCATTTTTTTGATTTTTAGATCCTCCTATTTTTGCGTCAAATACAGCTGGACTCATTTCATTCTTCATTTACAGGGTGCCCACGATTTTAAACTGACACTTTGTTTTTTCTTTTTTTTTTCCTGGAGACGTGGAGGTAGCTAAAATTAAGTTGTTCACGGATTCTGGAAGAGCAAGTCTCCCTCTTTTTTAATTATTTTTTGTTATTTTCATAAGTTGAACAATGCCGGAGAAATTCGCACCGGAAAATGGAGCGGCAATTTCAAAAGTTTTAAACACAATTTTAGCAGCCTCCACGGCCAACGGCTCCAGGAAAAAAACGAAGTGTCATTTTAATATCGTAGACCGTGGGTATTATGTCCTACATCGGAGACCCTAGTCTCCGAGTCACTAATAATTATGAATGGGTGTGGCTCACTTTGTCTTCGTGAAAACGAAAAACGGTTTTTGATTGCGTAGCAGCTGAATTTCTTAATTTTAAAATTTGATGCGGGGGAAGATTTCTTTTGTAATTTTATTTGATTGATTAATTTCTGGAAGTAATGCTCGACTTGTTTGCTCGGGATACTTTTCAATTGATTCACCAGTGAAAGGAAAGTCAGATGTCGAGTTCAAAGAAAGTGGGTCCTCCTTAAAGTTCCTTTCCTCTTGACTTTTGAGAGAGGTATAGGAGGAAGAGCGATTGTTTTTATTTAAATTATATATGCCGTCCAATTCTGAAGAAAAAATAATTTGTTTCGCTCTCTAAGTCTCAAGTATGGAAAGAGTCTTTCCTCCTAGTTTTTTTTTTGGCTTTCGGTGACTTCCGATGGATGACTGAGGAAAACAAAAAGGATGTCAAGTATAGTAGGATGTATAGTTAGAAGAAAAAAAGAAATAGAAATAAAGATCATCCACTAGTCGAGGAGACTATTCCTTCATTCTTTCTTTAACTTCTTCTAAAATGCTACGCACGTTCATCAGAGGGAAAAGTAAGCAATGCATGAGAAAGTGTGAGAAAGAGAAAAAATAAAATTGAGAACAGAGAAAATTTTTGAAGAGAGAAGAAAATCTCACTGCATTGCAGATTTCTAGCGTCTTTACACCTCCTCTCCTCCGCTTACAAGTAGAATTCTAGAAATCCGTTCATATGTCTGAAACGACACTTGAACATCATTCGTAGGGCGTAAGTGTTTCAATTATAGAAGATGAGACTCCTGATTTCCAATTTGGGATGAAACTGAAGGAGGAAATGTGTCCTTCCCAAAGGCTTTTCCCAGAGAAAAAATTCTTACCTCCGAAGGCTGTGCAGATAATGGTCACATTTTGTCCTTCAACATAAGGACCCACGTAAGTTATGTCATTGGAAGCTGAACTGGGATTCTCCTGCTCTCTATTTCCAGATGACAGGATCTCCTGATCAGAAATCGAACGAAATTCTGAAGCCTCCTGAATTTGTAATCGTTTTGGTGGTTCTGGAAAAAAAAAATAGAAAAAAAAAATAAAAATAGGGAGAAAATAAAGCCAACAAGAGAGGTTTTGTTTTTTGTTTTAATCTGAAAAATTGGAGGAAGAAAAAAAATAAACGTACGTATTATGTTGAACTGAATTAGAGAATTTGTAGTTGGTGCATTCCTATAGTCAATCCGACATCGGTATAATCCCGCGTCTGATGGTTTTAGATTGCGTATAAGTAGAGCAGGCGGACGACTCCAGGGATTTGAAGTCATTTTGGATGGTACGCGGAAATGAAGTCGAAGACCGAGCTCATTTTTCGTAGGCAAGTGTCTCGGTGCCTCATTCCCATTCCTTCCGTCATAACTGAAGAATAAATTAGAAAAAAAAGAAGAGATTATTATCAAGATTTTCTTCAAAAAATCCCTAGTCAAGTCACTATAATTTCTTCTTGAAAAGGAAACTTTTTTGAAACGACTCGAATAAAATTAACTTAGATGCCGTGAGCAAATATGAGAAAAAGAAATGGATGAAATTCAAATCATAAACAACGAAAGTCAGCTAAACAGTTGAATATGTGAATTTATGAATTGCTAGCAAATCTTAAATGACACAAGCATTGTATTTTGAATTAAAACTGGAATTTCCATGCAGACGCCAAAAATCCGGAAATGCGAAACTCCGGCAACTTGCTGAGACGAAAAATTGGAAAGCGTCTTTTTTTGGAGGCAAAGCTGTGATTAAACTGAACTTGAACCCTATGCAAATTAATCATCTTTACGGGGACCTTGGCCTCATACTTGAAGAATTCCAGGTACGTTCCTGGAAATCCTTGGCTTGGCATAATTTTTTTTTTTGCTACACTGCATTCGCGTAGGAGTATATTCAGTCATGCATGACAAAAGCGATAACTTACCTGTAAATTGGTGTTCCTGAAGGTTCTTTGAACCAGAGAATCATTGTAACATCTTCGGATCCGTCTACGTTACATGGAAGTTGCCCAATCGATCCTTCAACGCTTGATATTTCTTTCCCTATTAAAGCAACGTTGGGGGTTGAAAGATCCATTATTAGGGAAAGTTTACGCATGGCTAGGCTGGGAAACTACATAATTTGATTGTGAAGGGTGAGTATGCTGATTTGAAACTTTAGCCTAAAAAATCTAGAAAATGACCACTACTTACGTTTAGAGTAGGATAAATTATCCGAGGGCGTCACCCATATTAATAACAAGACGATCAGATCAGGTGGTTTGAGCCAACACTTCATAATAGTCTCACTTTGTATTAATCCAGAAATTATTGAAACACACTGACCAACCCCCTCATGCTTCTTTCTCTTTTTCCATGATGCTGTAGTTAGTGATAACTATTTTCTGCAAAAACTGCTCTAAATGGTGGTCGGGTTTGCGTGAAAGCGTGCACCTGAGCGCGAGGCTATATTCTATTTCCTCACGCTGGCTCTAAGTGAATGAATGACTTCTGTTGAGTTTTTCAATTTTTCTGATCTTCCGAATAATCTTTATTTTTTTTTACACGTATTCTATATTTGGAAGCTGGGAGAGAGTCTCTTGTGGTAAATTCTTAAAAGCCAGTAGTCGTTAAGTTGACTATCTGAATACTCTCCCTCGTCGTCATCAAATCCAAGAATCCATCTGCTTGTTTGAACAAACCCCTTTCTTGCCTTCCCTTCTGCGGGGCGTGCAAAAATATTTTTGTCTCCTCAGTATCATATCATCAACAGTAGCTAGGACTTAAAAAAAGAAAAAAAAATATAGAGGTGAAGAAGTTCAGTCTAAAAAATCAACTGAAGAAGAACTTAACCCCTATATCCCGTTGTTACGCTTGTTCTCCATCTTTCCTACTCAAGCCACTTTCAAAGTTCTTTTAAAGTTGCTTTATACTCCCTCCCAGTCTCACTTAATGCATTTTTATCATTACTTTTGAGAATTTTTCAGGAATAAACTTGAAAAACAGAATCAGTAGCACGCATGGCCAATTTGTTTCGGAAATCGAACTAGAGTAGTGAATGAGTTCTTGAGATCTTTGGTATTTTCATTTTTTCATTTTCCTTTACGAATTTTTGTTGGCAGTTGAATTTAAAAAATATCTTACTTCATTGAACTTCTTCTTTCAAAAGTTCCAATTCAAAGAGGTTGACAAGGACGGGGCGGAGGTGTAGCGTAGAGAATTTTGATTCTGAGCCAATGCCTTGCCTTCATTAAATTCCTTTTAAATATGAATTCCTGCCAAATTATCAATAAATTTTGCTATCATTTTACACTTTCCTTTCACCCTTCCAAGGTCTTAAAGAATTTCGTACGCATGCTGGGGTTCACCGTTCTCCAAGGAACCTTGATTTCTGGGGTGTACACTAAAATCCAATCCCACGAAACATATATTTAAGGAAATTGGTTAAAAGAAACTGGAGATCGAAAGAGCTCTATTATTCCTGGGAATTAGTATGGAATGCAGACGGGACCAGGAGCGGACATATGAATATGAAGATGAAAAGGTTTGGTGAATCCAAGTGTAGAAAGAACTCAAATAGCTCATCGGAATTGCACTCTGGTAGTATCTAGTGAGCGGCTGATATTTTGTTCACCCAAAATTAAAACAGCCAGCTAAAAATTCAAAAGAGCAAGGCAAGTCACAAAGCGACCCGAGTCCGTCAGCATTTGCCTGAAACTTGGTTAGCCAAGTAGTACTGACCCATTGCTCCAACTTTTGCATTGGTCGACAGCGAGGGAATCGCATCTGTGACGTTCAGGGGTCACTAAAAGGTCACTGAGCTGACCTAGTACAACTGTACAAGCGACAAGTCAATCAAAAGAGCTTGGTTATCCTGTTTCTGGGCAGATACCATAACTTGACTCTTCTTACCTAAAAAAGTTAAGGCGGAATATAATAACGACCTATGGTGGTCATTTTTTAGGTCAGAAGAGTCGACTATGGTATATTCTAAGAAGCAGGAGACTAAGCTCTTTTGATCGACGTATCGCTTGTCCAGTTTGAGGTCAAGTTTTTGACCTTTGGTGACCCCTTGAGGTCACAAATGTAAGTGTCCCCCTCTCGGCCAATACAAAATCTGAAGTAATGGATCAGTACTACCGGGCGGACTGGAGGACTTGGCAACACTTGTTCTTTCAGAAAGATGATACGCGTTCTTGAATTGATTTCATTACGCATAAAAAGCTGTACAACAAGAATGAATTTTTTGAATTGCCGTGTTCTTTGACTTTTCCCAGCAACGATATAGAGACTATGAAGATTGCTTCATCTCTTCACAACACGAAAAAAATACATAAAACAGAGGCTGAGTTACGCAATTCCATATTGCTTCGAGTAGGAGTTCATTCACTTTCACTACTACATTTTCAACGGGGAAAGCAGAAATGAAAGTGATATCCACTATTTCCCACTTTCGTTTTCCATTTTCTTCTTTCTTTTTTTCTTATGACAAGATATTGTTCTCCAGACTCCGATTCATCCCACTAAACTTGTCTCATTCTTCTGTTTGAACGACCAACACCGTGGCAAAGAATAATAATAGAAAGGACTTTTACTGCTGGGACAAATTGCACGTGTTTCCATTTACATATTTCCAGTTCAAGAATAAAACAATGCTTCTTTCATACTCTCAACTTACTCCCCCTTGGAAATATATATCTAAATTTTGATATCTTTCATTGTATGCAGTTTCGATCCGCGCCTCTCATATTTTGATAATCTTTGAGTATTCGTTGCAAAAGTAATAATGAAAAATTACACAAAATTATTAAAACTTCAAAACCATACTGCATTATTCCCCCATTTTTTAAAGTTTTATAGCTTCGATTCTTGGCTGGAATAAAAATCAGCAAGCTGAAAGGCGATAATAGTGAAAGCAGTGAAAGTTTGGTTGTGAGATGCATTTTTGCACGTAGGTGCTACCTAGTGAAAGCGAACGGTAAAAGTTAGAGAAATGCTGCTGTGTAAACGGAAATCTTTTTTTCCCCTTACATTACACCATCTTTCACGCCGAACCTTGACGCCAATGAGTAAACTTGGCCGCTTAGTAGATGTGCAAGAACAAAGAGGGCATCCCCTTCATTCTAGAAAAGTGAGTTCCACGCCTTTGGATAACTCGCGTTTCGAAAAAGAGAAAAAATCAAAAGAAAAATGACAAAACTTCCACTGAGGTTTTGCATGTCTTCTATTATGAAATAAAAAAAAATGGAATTTCCCACTTAGAAACACATAACAAAAAATAAATACGAAGAAAAAATAAGGAATTAAGGTGATGTGAGCTCTGTATAAGCCCTTGCCCACATTCTTCCAAAAAATGACCCCAATACTTCTTATAGATGAATAATGGACTTGAATCACGGCATGCTCAAGTCTCTTTTCTCTCTTTGAGAACTGGGCACTCGGCCTAATTATGTCGTACAGTCAATGAAAGGTTAATTACGGAGAGGGAAGAGCTCTATTCTAAGGGAAATCAAAGAATCCTAGTTGACTAACCACTGTAGAAGCAGGCCCTCCTCCTCAGTCTTCATTTATGTCACAGATGATAATTCTGTTATGCAAAATAACGGGAATATAATATTTGACATTCAGATAATTCTTAGTGAGCCTTTAGATTTGATTTATTCTGCCATTTGCTGTTCAGTTTCCCAGATTACCTTTAAAAATTTCTTAGTGACTACAGCGGCATTAACGCGCCATACTGATTTCAACGTGTGAAAAATGAAACCCAAACCGATTTGACTTCACTTTCAACTTCAAAGTCAGTCTAAACTCAGGGTGTCACTAAAAACCGCATCCCTCCACATCCCCACACCCCCACACATCCCCTTGCGCTGTTGCCATATTCGTTTCCATATATAGGCTTTCTTTAGCTTCTGAGGAGGTGCAGGGGGTGTGGACATCGTTTCTATAAGGAATCTCATAGATTGGGGTGCGGGTTGATTATAGGGGGTGTGGGTTGAATATAGGGGGTGTGGATCCATTATAAGGGGTATGAATCCGTTATAGGGGGTGTGGGTTGATTATAGGAAGTGGGGACCCATTATAAGGGGTGTGGATCCGTTATAGGGGGTGTGGATCC
>JABASM010002381.1:0-11223 GCA_019776545.1 Brachystomella parvula | reverse complement strand
CCCCGTTTACACCCGGTATACCCGTTATACCCCCGTTTACACCCCGTTTACACCCGGTATATACCTATTTACACCCGTTACATCCGGTATACCCCGGTTTACACCCGGTATACCTGTTATACTTCCGCTTACACCCGGTATACCCGGTTCACTCGCGCTATTCCATACATCCGGTTTGCCGGTTTATTCACATTTTCAATCGAATTTTTTGCTGCAATCCAAAAACTTGGGCAAAAAAATGTGCACTCTTGCAAATGGGTTCCCAATTTGAATTTTTATTTGCATAAGGTTATTTCCAAAAGCAGAAATTCGTTCCGTTAATTTCTCCTTCGACTCTCTTCTCCGCCTCACCGACTCTGAATTGATTGAATGAATCAAGGGAATTTGTTCTGATAAGCTTCATAACATGCTTCATCCCCACCACCTATGCTTCCTTCCCCGTCTGAAGCGTAGCATGTTCCTAACGAATCAATTTACGAAAATAAAAAAAAACAGCCTACTACAAGGAACATACTCAAAATTGGAAGATTCTTGCATAATGGATGATGATGAGGTGGAAGACGGGGAGTAATTTTAAGGAGAGGCAGTAGGGAGTTCAGTAGCTCTAAACAATTCTGCCTCTTCTTCGCTACCACTACACCTGATTAGAGGGTAGGGCACTAAATTGGATTAAAATAACAATAGCTTCTACACTTTTCTCAACAACCTAACACGAATCATCATCATCATCATCAAGAACACCAGGTAACCAAAAAAAGTTTTTGCCCAAAATAATGAAAGCACGAGACACACGGATCTCACACTCCACGCCTCATTGTTTTTCCAGAATAAATGACAAGAAGCAAGATTTTTAGTTTGAGTTTTTTTTTAAATTATTTAACTCACGAGAAATCCCCTCTCCTACAAAAATAAAATTTAATTTATTGTGAGAATTGAGAAATTAAGTTTATGCTCCCTTATTACGTATTCAGATTAAAATTAAGAGGCGGAGATTTACGGCCCATGATTTACCTAAGAAAAACTCAACACCTCCCAGTATACATCTGGAATATTCAAAAATTTCTTCAATTTCTCGTTAAAAAATTCTCAGGAAACCTCAGACTCATCCCCGAAGATTTTATAAGCTACTGCATTTAGTTTGATTTAAAAAATAACTGAAACTTGAGTATGTGTTTAATTTTTATGCAGTTTTTTTTTTTGATTTTTTAAAATTGTATTTTCACTCTTCAGTATTTTAAAGTTTTTGCAAAATTTCTTTTGAAATTTTCTCAAAACTCATTTCACGCAGGTACGGCCCAGGCCAATGATAATTGAGAATCTGACTGCTCTGCTACAAATAGCTGCAACTTCAAAACTGAATTTGATTAGCATAAACCGGTTTGAATTCCAATTACTACTGGTTACTTCACGTCTAGAGGATTTTGCCTTGGCCCCTGTACATGGGCTACCAACTACTTAAGCACATATTAGTTTTTAAGGAAAGAAATAGAGATAGACGGAGTGATGATAAGAATCGAGGTCCTCCTTTCTCCATCAAAATTGATTTACTGTGTACAGTAGGGATACTACCAACACTACTGCACCGCCTTCACACACCATCCCCAAACCCAAGGATCCAAGGGAACACAGTTCATGATTTACAATCAAACAAAAATCTCATTACAAATCTCAGACTCTTCATTTACATCTTCTAACGAGTATAGCAAACACATCCCAGTGCTCAGCACTGAAGCTCCCAATAGCATCAAAGCTTCAAAAAAATATTCCACACGTCCTTTAATACCGAATACTGAATTGGCCTAAATAAAATCTCAAACACTTGAAAAGCGTCATAGAGGCGATTCACAGGTGTAGAAAGGTGTATTAGAAATCCTTATGAATAAAAATTCAGCCTTATCACTTAAACTGAACCAAATACGTGGAATTGCAGTGAAATGAAAAGCTATAGGGTTTTCTCCAAGTATATTTTTTTGCTAGCGAAGAATGAGTGGAGTCCCTTGCGATGCTTCCAAAATACTCAGAGCTGTTTGGCTGCTGACTGGGAAAAGAAAGCCAAAGATCATTTGTTTAGATTTGCTAAGGGTCTGAGCAGTACATGTACAGTACTCCAGTGATAATGATCTCCTAATGGAGACTTTACCTAATGATTCTAATGACACAAGTCATGTCATTCGTATTTTTTCTTGTACTACGTTTCTACGTTTTTAGTGTACGACCTCCATCCCTTCTACCTCTTAAGGAAATATTCAAACAAATTGCTTCAATACCAATAGGTTCAGCCCTCCTCATGCCTGAAGTGCGTCCTCTAAAGGAATCAAATTCATTTGGATTTAGCCTGGGTCGAGCTTCCAGAGAATTCCTAATTTTTTATAATGAGATGAAAAACCATCGAGATTTAGGGGTTGACTCAGAAAATGTTAAGTTTTGGAAATAATAGAAAAGTTTGATAATTTTGAAACAGAGAATTCCATTGGAGATCTGACAGATTTTTCTCTCTGCTACGTGGTGGTAGAAAAGAGAAGAATGGAAATCCAGCCAGGTCTCAGCGAACTGGAACAAATGGATTTCCTTCCGGATGGAATCTACTAAAGGAGAGCCTCAAATGAATCAACCCTCACCATACCACCCCTCCTTCATTAAAGGTCAGGCCAACTGGGGAAAGCCCTGGAATGACCTTTCAGAAAAAACAATTCACCAGGATTCCAAAACCTGTAGATTTCTGATTGATTTCTAATCAGATTCCTCCAGCAGTCACTCATTTCACTCCTGGTCCAGATAAAATTGAGTTACAAAGTAAAATAATATACATAATAAATTATTGATAATGAGAGCAAGGCGGCTTTTGAGTCCAGAATATCAAGGGTAAAAGATTTTCCAGCCCCTTCACCTGCTCATAACTGAAAACAAATCAAGATAGCGGTGATTGTAAGGAATGAACATAATAGGAAGTACACAGGTGTTTTATTTCCTCAAGCGCTACTCTGAAGGCTGAATGACACGAGAGAATTTTCAATTTCTTCATCACCATCCAGTCCAGTACTCCCTTATTATAAACCCAAGGGGGGGGGGGGAATAATTCGGCGTACTTGACAAAGCGTAATCCTCATCTGCTCGTATACTGAAGCATTGAGTCATCATCATCCACTGCATTTACGTATTTCCTCCTTGATGATGATGATGGGGATAAAAATGCAAATTAATTCCGGACTCAGTCAGACAGGAAGAGTCGAGATTCAAAATAACCGGAAGTAGTTTTCAGCTTCTCTGAACTCCCCTCTATCCTCTCGTTTCCTCCTTCATATCCACTTCCTCTACAATGGATATCAACCCCCCCCCTTTAAATCTCATTCCGAAGGTCAAGAGGTCATAGCAGGCTGCACGCAGTCGATTTTTTTGTTGACCAACGGACTCCTTTAGCCCTACCTCAGAAATACAAGACGAAAAAAATTTCTCAGCTCGAAGTTTAGAAATTTAAGAGTGAGAGAGGACAGAAAGTTTCATAATTTCTTTAAAACTTTGAAAAGTTTGTGAGATTTAGGAAGGGGAGAGAGGTAGTGAGAAATTTCCTACTGCACAAGTCTCTCGTGCTTTCCTGGGTTGTACCCATTTCTAATCCAATTTGTCTCAAGGAAAGTAAATGTGACCCCTCCTTTTGTCTAAAACTCAACTTCCCCCCTCTCTCTAGCCAACAGGAAGCGAAGGAAAGTTTTCCAGGAGATCCGGAGAGAGAGAAGGAGAAAGTTCCTTTCTCCTAAAACTTGCAACACTACCAACCACTCATGCCCACCAAAAATACACTTCTTTCTTCCAACTTTTCAACAACTAAAATAATTACAACACTGATTTTCAACAAGTTTTCCAGCGTAAAGGTTTCAAAACAAGTTTTTCTGGAGGATTTTCCGTAAAATTGACAGCGAGGGACCCAAAAGCCGAAGAGTTCTGAGATGCGTTGCATGAATCTAGCTTGTCACCTGGTGCCCCGCACGTAATATGGGAAGGAAACAGCGTAATGCTTTCAAAATCCCATAAAGATTTAGCAAAATTTCGGATCTCAAACGAAAATTTTCTAAAAATAAAAAACTCAAAATTTGAATTCTCCCGAAATGGCGAAGGGTGGGTTTGCAGAAAATTCATACTGTGAAGAATCGCTTGGACGACCCGAACGAGATGCGGTCAACGATTATCTGGAGGCGATATACTGATGTTGTACACTTCCCTTGTCTGAGAAATCACCAGCATACGGTATATGCTGGTGATTTCTCACCAGTCATTTTAATGGGTATGCTGCAATACTCATTGAAATGAGAAGAAATTCATTTGAGATGACCAGAAATCTCAACAAAATCAGCAAATCCGTAAAGACCAAAAAAAGAGGTCTCAAATATTCAGAAACCCCTGCATACTGAATCCCTGTCCCTCCCTGTAAAATGACCTGTGGTGAAATTAGCGTGTTTTTCTCTGTCAAATCACGACAGCTCCAACAAAATCACTAGCAATTCCCAGGGAAATCACCAGAAATGCTGATGAAATGACCGGCAATCCCTCACTATAGCGAGAAATCACAGCGGAAAAATCAAAACTCTAAAATCACTAGGTATTCCAGTTTGACAGTCTTATTTAGACGCCTCTACGGTATTGAATAAGAAAGCCTAGTGGAGAAAGTGATTTGCATTTAAGTCGTAATGAGAGCATAACCACCTCATTCGTCACTGTCACCACGAGCCCTGATGAGGTGGTCCTGGCCCTAAGCCCCACCAACAACCCTGATGATAATGAATGGATTTTTAATCTGAGATGCTCAGCAGGAGGAAAGATGGAGACAACTTCCTCTCAATTCACTTTCACCAAGCCTTAGTCATTCAGTGAAAGAAGAAAGTCAACCAAAAATCTTTCTCTCTCTCTCTCTCTCTCTCCTTGAGAATCAATTAAAAAGACGTAATTTATATGGAGAGCTCACTCCCTTCTCTCAACTTTCTTCAGAAGAGAAAGAGGAAGAAAGAAAGAGAGACAGGGAGAGATGAAGGACTCAGTTGAGTGAATTCAATCCTAGGAATGAGTCCTTTCTTCTTTTTATCAGCTATCTTCCTCTTCTGTTTTCAAATTCCAGCGACTCACTATACTACTCTTCGACGACGACGAGAAGGATTAAGTTGACATTCACTTCAGATGAGATGAAGGAGACGAGAGCGAAAAAAAAATTCACTCAAGTCCTCATCCTCAACCCTAATCCTCTTTCCCCGCAACAGACATGAAGGGAAAAAAATTTAAGAGAAAGTCCTAATCCATTTTCACTCAATTCCATAAAAAGTGGAGGAGGTATCAGCAACCTCAGCAAATCAGGGGGACTCCGAATCTGGAACTGCTACGGAAACAGAATTTTCATACTGAATAGTGTCAGAGGTCAATATTTTCCAGCTTCATCAGAAAAGGCGTGTATCCGGTGGACACGTTTTCTGCGAGGGGCCAGGGGAGCGGGGGTGGTGGTGATGTGATTGTATTACACTACTACCCAGGGGTATGACAAATCTAGAGTCCAATTTACTGAATCCGATTGGAAAATTGGAGCTTAGTAAAAGTTCAGTCCATCCATCCGATTTTTTAATAACGATCCTTCTGATTTTTTTTTCTCAGAGAGACCGACCAAGGCTATTCTCCTCAGAATACTCTCGAATTGACATTGACAAGCCTTCTTACAACCAATCAGAACCGCTGCCTGTCCTCTACTCAAGATACCCCTGATAAACTCTCAATGCATTTCCTTTTCGACCACTGTCACTCACTCACTCGAGAGCAACATACCCCCCCCCCCTCCACAGCAACTTACTGAAAGCGAATTCAACATAAGAAAAAATCCAAGGCTAGCATGCTAACCCAGAATTTTCAAAAATCCTTTCTGAAAAAACATTTCAAAAACCCTTTTTGCAAAAATTTTAAAGTAAAATTAAAAAAAAAAAAAAACAGAAAAAAATCTCAGCTCATTATTTAAGCTGCTTTATTCCAACAAAAAAAATTAGCCTGCACCACGATTGAGCATACCGAAGTCCAACCAATAATCAAGTAAGTAGATATAGCTCTAAATGCTCCCTTCCTCCCCTAATGCTTTCTGTCTTGTGACCTAGTCCGTGCCTAATGGCTAATGACCTTTGGTATATATATAATCTTTGGATTAAGTGAGTAACAATTACTTCTAATTTTTATCGTCTAATTTTTGTTAATCTGTTTTCTGGGGCTTCCCAGCTTTCTTTGGGCTCTTGCCACTAGCTGCAGGGCTCTTCTTACTGCTTGCATTAGCAGCAACAGCGCTACCTTTGCCTTTCGATGATTTTTTCCCGGTTGAGCCTGAGTTAGCTTTACTATTCCAGTAGTAGAGCATTTGAAATGCAATGATGGCATTACAACAGGACGCAGCAGCAAATGTAATGATGACGACCATATCCCCAGTCTCTTGAATTGAGGTAAAGATACGGGCAGTTGACCCAGCAAATAACATGAACACAGTCACCGCTGAGAGTTGGCCAGTAGATTTATTTTTGTAATTCGTGACTGCCTGTATCATCTGAAATCAAGAAAAAAAACTTAGAATTAATATTACATTAAAAAGTTTGAAGTATTAGCAGTAGCCCAAGCGTTTTCAGCCAAAAACCCAAACCCAAAAATCCCCATCGTCATTCCTAATTCATTAATTAATAAATCATGATTCATAAAGCCTTTAGACCCCACCCTTCTGCAACTACCACCATCATCGTCACCACTGCTGAGCTTATGCTGAGATCTTGAAATGCTGGGAGGAGGTGTCTGAATGACATCAAGAAAACTCAAAAGACCCTGAGCTCACAGGGACCTAGGATGATTAATTAAAATTTTAATTACAACTCTGAAAACTTCGTAGCCCATAATTATGAAATTAAAATTTAGATTCAAATGTGATGACATGGATTTAGTCTAAGATTCTCATTTTCATCCCCCTTCCCCACTCCTTGGTAAACTTTACTAATTAGGAAATACAAAAGAAAACCTCAGAAAACCTTACTAGTCATTTTAAAAGAGCAAGGAAAAATTATCTTAGAATTTTCAAAAGAAAGTAAACCAGGAAACTTTAGATCGACACACGAATGTCAAGTTTTTCCTCCTGGATTTGACAAAAAGTTTGACAAAGACTGATACAGATTTAAAGTTTTGATCAAACACGAAGGCAACCCCCTCCAGGTTTTTCATTCACAAGTTTTTCCCACGAGAAATCTATTGACTTGTGACCTGGGATCGCCATGGAACTTCCTCTTCCACACCATCAAATGTCACCACGGAGGTCACCTGCCCTGCCTATCGTCTTCATCTCAACCACCCACATTAGGTTCACCGAGTATTCGAAAAAAAAAACACGCAAAGGAAGTGAATCCAACTTTTTCATCTTCCATTAACTTTTAAATTAAAAATACTTTTCTTCTCTCCTAATCCTGACAAGCAATTTTTTAATTTCAAAATCCTCACTCTACAAAATGAATTCCTCTTTCAAAAGAATCTCCCGCAAATTAGAAATTCGGAGGAAAATGAAAAAAAAAAAATCTATGGTTTCACTCTAAAAAATTGAGTCTTGAAAGGTTTAAATTAAGAATCCTTATTCCAAAAGATCTACCGCAGTAGAAAACATGTAGAAATTGAATGAGAGGAAAAAATACAGGTAAGATGACGACGCATCATTAATTATCCCAGTATCGAGTAGAACAGAAGAAAAAAAATCATTCTCTCAACACCTCCGAAAAAAAAACTCAACTAAATCGCCTGCTACTTAATTTACCGAAACCGACCAACCAACCAGTTGCTAGAGTTGCTAGGGCTTCAAAAATCTCAGCAAATCCAAACACACGCCTTCTTGTAGAATTCAAAACTTGCGATACTCACTTTGTGATGCTAACTAAACTGCATTGGGACGTACATGTTGTTTTACACTACTCCGATATAAATTCCAACAGCGGCAAAGCCATGCAAAGGAAAAACGCATAATAACCATAATTTGATAACAACAGCACCACATTAAAAAAATTTCCTGCTTACCCTGCTGGTGACGATGATGGGCACATTGGCCGCTTGTATGGACCAGAGCACGTCAACGGGTGTGATGTCTGAAATCAAGCTGTAGAGGACTGCAGCATAGCCAACGAAGAAGCTCAGCGGCAAGATGAGGCTGCCATACGAGTATTTGAGAACCAAGGCAGCAATAATGCTGGTCTGGATTGCTAAAAATAAGGTTTCACCCCAGGCACTGCAAAAACAAATCAAAAATGTTATTAAAACACGGCCTCATACTGAGCAAGCGCTGCTCGTTAGTCCACCTTCGCTGGCTGTCATGCAAGTATCAACGGTCGCATTTCCGATTTGTATAGCTCAGAAGCGTGCCAAACCGAATTCCACCCTAACCCAACGGAGGACCTAATTGGAAACGGAAATCAATTTATTTTTCTTAAGGAACTCGTTGAACTTGACCTAAAGAACAACTTCCTCTGTGAGGGCTTGAGAATTGTAAAATTGTCATCATGACATCAATCCAACTCATCCGAATCACTCACAATAGCCTAATTACACTCAAATTATTTCAAAACCATAACCCATCCAATTATCAATCTCAACCTCAGGAAACGAAAAGCAAAGCACAGGTAGTAGCCATCCCATCCACCTGTACAAGAAAACCTATCAGAAACGGATGACATGACACATGAGAAAAAAATGCTCAAATTAAAAATTTGTTTCATTTTCCTTCCCAAGGAACGAAGAAACGATTTTCCGTTCCATCCTCTCGAGCAGTTTTAAGAATTAAATTGATTCCTGTGCCTGCACATAAAAAATCCAATCAAGGGAAACAGTGCAGGAGCAGCTAAACGAGATTCTCATCATGAGTTGAGTACACAGGTGCATGAAGCATACTCATTAGAACAGGTGAGCCGTGAGCTCGTAGAGAGAGGTCACACACCTCCAACGTCCTTGCATAAATTAACGCTTAAAATTAATTTGAGAGATTAAAGATTAGTGTGTCTCTGTCTCATGAGGATGGAAGGTGCCTGGAACTGTTTGAAACAAAGGAAGGAGGCCTGGGCATGGATTCCTGTTGATTGTAGTTCCAGGGTGGATGATAGTGATACAAAGTAATTTCTGATGGGAAGATAGAGAGGTGGATGATTATTATTGGAATCCTCCAATCTCCGTCGGTAGGAATCAATCAGACTCAAGGTGCGAACTAATCTGTACCCCCTCCTGTGACACAATGGAAGCCGCAGACCTGAGCTCCTCACACCTCCCTATAACATAACCAAATTCGACAACCATCATTATTCCCACGTTCAACCTAATCCATCAAAACAAAGCATCATCAGTCATAACACCTAAAAATGGATAGGAAAAAAATTAGTTCAGAAAGCTCATTTAATTTTTTAGGAGAAAAAAAAACGTAGTTTACTTCAGACGCGGAATTTTTTATAAATCCCCAGATTTTCATCCGAACCTCACCAATCCCCCTGTCTTTCATCTCCTATCTCTGTAAGACTAGCGTGTGAAAATTTATAATTTCAATTAATTACTTTGCCTTTGAGATCACGAGCTGAGAAAAAATTCCGAAATGGAATTCCACAGGTAGAAACGTGACATATTTCAAATTGGTATTTCCAAGGTTGGATCCTGAAAAAATTTGGAGATAAAAATAACCAGCGATAAATTCAGGAAAATCAAAAAGCGCAGCAGCGCATGGATTGGTCAATTCTAAGTACCTCTTAAAAATGCCTATAAATTAATCAGAATTTTTTATTTAAAAATTGGTTTAAACCCATCTTCCACAAAGCAACAGGGAGCCTTCTTTTTGCTTCGGATTTTGAACCATTTTTTCAATCATTTCTTGCTTAAAAGAAGCAAAAGCGAAAAGCGCTTGCTCAACAGCGAAGAAATCCCTTTCCAGAAACTTGAGTTTCTGAGAACCAGGCAAACACCTAAAAATATTTCTGCTCCAAAGGGTCAGGCAGGAAATGCAAGGCCTGACGAGCAACACGGGCAACGGGCTAGGACTCAAAAATGAAAAATGAAGAAAAGTGTGTGAGACAGATCATTCTTCCAGAGAATATTAATGACCTAAAACTAAATTAAGGAAGAATTTATAAGAAAATTAAAGTGAGTAACTTGGGACTCTTCTTTTCCTTAAAGAAAGCTGAAGAAGGTGATCTGCCGTGGGTTAATGATGATTTGGAGCGTATTTGGTTAGGCAGTAGGAGGTCTTCTAAAAAATGACAAATGAGAACACCAGCAGGTAGCTCTCAACAGCAGGAGGGCTGGAGAGCCCTTCTTAAAAGTTACTCACGGCAGAAAATGAACCAAATTATTGAACTCTTAAGAGTACGCCAAAACCTGACACCAAGCCTAGCATACTGAAATATCGAAATCGCTAATGATTAATTTCCACTTTTCAGGAATTTGGAATATGGTCCCAGGACCCCCTGTTCACGAAATTCTGAGGCAAGTGAATAACCGTAACCGTTCCTTCCGCTACAGAGCTTAAAGTAGAAGACTTCTAACTCTCATTACTGGAGGATTTATGAGAATTGTCAAGCCTGAGTAGGAAAGATTCTTCACTCCGTCACCAGGTTCTTCATAAGAAGAAAAGTTATGCTCTCTGGAACCATTTATTAAGTTCATTTGAATAGAAAGGAAGATGAATGATACGATTAGAACCGCATCTTTCCACCTAATGGTTCACTACTCAAAACTTAAAAACTCAACCTGTGAGGTCTTATGAGCAGCACAGGATGATGCTGATGCTACTGCAGCTTTCCTCTAATTCCTCTAACGATGAAAGTCGGAAATCAACAATTGGTGTACCTATTGGAATGGAGTACCGAAATTAGATTTTCAAAATTTAGGATTCATTTTTGGCAGATCGCTGCTACTGACTTTACTGTTTGCATCCATGCGGCCTAAGGCCAGTATATTGGTTTTTTCACCATTTGATTTCATTCCCTTTTTATATGTTTGTTTCATGTAAAGGATTTAGAATCGTCCTCGTTAATAAATCAATGTACGAGAGACAGGAGGCGGATTTTTTTTTTAGAGAAGCAATGAATGAGGCCCTCAAATGGAAGTTCAACACGCTCCTTCCTACCATTCATAATAATAGCTTTTGTAAATGTGGAAACTGAAAAAAAGCGAGCGAGTAGCAGCGTCGTCTACTAGGTTGAAAAGGTAAAAGTG
>JABASM010002380.1:0-11227 GCA_019776545.1 Brachystomella parvula | reverse complement strand
GGGGGGGGGGGGGGCTATTCTTTCCACGTGCATTTGAGCAAATGTAAGTCGTGTAACGTGTAAGGAATATTTATTTTTTATGTTAACATAAACATTTGGCTCAGTGTTTATTTTAGTTTTGTTCTCTGACGGTGCGTACTTTTATTTTAGAATTATTATTTTTTTTAACCCTGGGATTTCTGAGCGAGCGGAGAGAACTGAGGATGGGTTAATTTAAGCTTCCAAGCTTCGGAAGATCCGAACCCCTGGTAGTTTCAAATAATAACGAAGATGAATAAAGCACTCCCTGAATTTCTATCCAATTCAGTCTGAGAAAGATGATGAAGGGAATTTTTTCTTCCCTGTAATTAGCCTCCAATTCCTAGGCGTCATAAAAATAAAAGAAAAAAATTCTAACATTCAAACATGAATTTACTGAATAATGAAGTGGAGAAAATGGAATTAGAAATAAATATTACCCCCGAAATCCACTTTTGCTTTTCATATATAAAAAATAAAATCTTTGTTCCTCCATTTGCATAAGTCAAATACTACATCTTCACTGCATAAACTGTAAATGAGTAGGATATCGCTGGGTTGTCATTCCACATGCCAAGGCTTTATTTTCACGTCTGGCCCTTTTAAGGGATATTTTTTTTCAAAAAAAAAAAAAAAAAAAACCAACAAAAATTTTGTAGAGGCAAAACGTGCTTTAAACTTTTAGCAATTTCTTTTTCAGGCAAAAATGCTGGAATCGTCACACGGATGGATGGCCTCACCCGGTGCTGGACCTCCAACGCTTTCAGGTACGCTTCTGATTAAAAAACTTGCTAGCTCCTGGCTCGTTCGCATACAGCGTGATCATCTTTAAGTGATTTTTGGGAAAAGCTTTTTTACAGTTTCAGTCATTTAAAAATAACCACTCTAACTAAAGCTAACTTCGCTAACTGATTGAACGGGATGCTTCAATTTCTGGTCAGAAGTTTCTAATGGTTGTTTCTAATAGGAGCCAAATTCTAATTTACAGCCAGAAACCATTTAGCTGCATGATAATTGAGTGTATTAATTCTGCGATTAATTTCCTTTCGTCCGAACTAGAAAATAATGGAGAAAGCTTTCTCTTTTTTTCATGAAATTAATTGACGAGCCATTCTAATGCATAGCTTACGAAGTGAGACGGAGTGAAAGGTGACTAATAATGAAAGAAAGAGTCCATTACGACTATCTTTCAGTCGATGTCAATCAGACTCGACATCTTTGGTCTTTAAAAATTTTAATTCCTAATGAGCTCTAATATTCCCGACTATGTTCGCCTTGCTTCAGCAGATTTTCAAAAGCAGCTCAAGCATTTGAAATAAGCGTAACCTAGCTTAGAATGCCTGGAGCAAAAAAGTTTGACACTCTGGCGAAACTATACGAGTTGGCCTGGTTAATTAATTCGTGAATTGCATGAAATTCCATGAAGTAAGCGCTAATGCACAGATGGGCATCACGTCCGTTAATCAAAATGAGGTGGACGATGGAAAGGCGCTGCAAAATTAAAAATTCGAATAGCAATGAACGACTTCGCTGAAGTATTATACAGACTACAGTATGTTAAGAAAAAAACTTTACACTTCTTACGACAAAACTACACGAGAGTGTAAAGTTTTTTTCTTAACATACTGTACTACTGTATTGCCCCGTAATTCAGCACTTTTGAATTCACTGCAACCTGCTTTCACCACTTTCACTTTGGAGAAAAGTGCTTGGAAAAGTATAGTACTCTTTCAAAAATAATCTGCATCAGAATTCAAGGAAATCGTGGAAGTGACTATCAACTACTGCAATTCATAGTAATACGACCATGTTGCTGCTGAGCGCTCTTGAAACGAATAGGAAAGCGTTCTATGAAGTCGAGTGAAAATTCTGGTCCTTTTGTATTACGTCACAAAGTAGCTTCCTTTTCCTTCGTTACTAAAATTAGAGAAAAATAGTTAGGCATATATACTATAGCTGTTTCATTATTTTTCTTTCTTGTGAAAAAACGAAAAAAATTTCTTTGTGAATGATTGACATTTCTACTAAAAAATTTAGTGAAGGAAATAAGGGATGGATATTAACTAAAAAGCCCAACTCTCTTCTTCGTCTTCATGACTTTTTCAATAGGTTCCTTTATTATTCATACGTAGGATTGTGAAAGAAAAAGAATGGACTAGGCCTTACCTTTGGTTAAGCCCACAAATTAGCCTCAATAATATTGACATAGACACCTTCAGGCCTTTTGCTGATTCGCTTAAAAGCTCAAGGCTTCGGAAATTCAGAGGAGGAAGTAACGACTTTTCAAATTGAAAATCGCTTACTTTTCTTTAAATCAATAGTTCATGTTCATTTTTAATTTATTTTTCCAGATAGCTACCAGTATCAAATTCAGTCATTATGGCAAAAATGCTGGAGTACGAATCAAAGTGGTCTTCATGCCCTAAGATTCCGGGAGCGAGGCCCACTCAAGTCATGGCGTCCGGAAACAATGGCTGAAGCCATTTTTGCCGTACTTCGAGAAGGATTGTCACTGTCACAAGCTGCAAGAAAATTTGACATTCCCTACCCTACGTTTGTTCTTTATGCAAACAGAGTTCATAATATGCTGGGCCCGTCTTCAGATGGTTCTGGAGGAAACGGTAAGCTTTTCTCAGGATTTTTATTTTTTAATTTTTTCTTTTCTCAAGCTTAAAACTGAAATTACTTCCGTAGAATATAGTTAATTCAATTCCCTTCTTTCCACTCCTATTTTAATAATAACCAATCAGGGAGCCCCACCCATTTTCCAATTGGTCCGTTGATTGAATTCTGTAAGTTGATTTTGGGAAGGACGGCTCTCAATAATTCAACTCTCAGCTCTACTCTCAATTGTTTTCCTTTTGTTAATTATTAATTGGGGCAGCCATTCATTAATTAGAAAAACCCTTCCACATTTCAGCAACTGCCTTTTCCCTCTCCTCTAAATTATTTCCCTCTTTACCAACCAAGTTTAATTATTGAACTTCAATTATTCAGAAATGGAAAAAAAATTGGATTAAAAAAAATTAAGTTTGGAAATTGATGGAGGAAGAGGGGGGCTGCAGGGAAAAAGAAGAATCGAGAATCCCTGGGTTTTTAATGAGAATTAAACTAAATGGGATTCAGAAAGGCTCATGAATAGGGAAGTACAGGGCGAAAAACGGTAGAGATGAGAAATTTAATTATTAGTTCTTTATCATTAAAAGGCATTAGAATTACGGATTAGGAAAGCAGGACATTAATTTAAACGAGTGAAGCGTTATCCTCCTCCCCTCTTTACAAATTCACATAGCTCTACCATCAGGTGCTCAAATTTTAACGAAAACTGATCCATCTTTCTCTTCAGATTTACTTTCAGATATGAGGCCTAAGGGACGGGGACGTCCACAGCGAATACTCTTAGGCTCATGGCCGGAGGATCATATCCGAGGTGTTATACGAGCTGTCGTATTTCGGGATGGTGGAAAGGAAGAACTGCCTTTTGCTTTTAACAGGGTAAGAAAAATTCATCGCTGAATAATAAGGGGATAGCCAAAAAATGTGAAATAATTAATTCCAGGATCCAAGCCTAAACAGTCAGAATGGACTCGACATGAGCCTTCACCAGCAGTTAGCTTCAATGAACCCTTTCCTTGGTCTTCACCACTCACAGTCAATCAATGTCACAAGTCCAGGTCCAAACCGTAAAAGCCCAACAGATGGGAGCAGTGAGAGTAGGGAAGCTCTTCCTGGAGTTTTCCATGTCCAGGCTGAGCTTGGACTCTCCCCAGCATCCTCTCCCAGGTCAACACCTGAGCAGTCCACATCAAGGGTGTCAGGAAATCCAGGATTTTCACTGGGATCGCTCGGACTGAGGACTCGGCTCCTCTCTCGACTTGACAGTGGGGATGGACCCCTTGTCATTGACTTAGGGGTGAAGAATAACCCACGCTCGGATTCTTCAGAACTCGTGGATATCAAAACAGAGGTCCTTGAGTCAGATGATGAGGAGGGAGGGGAACCAGTAGGTATGAAAGGGCTTGAGGATCCGACTGAAAATGGAAGTACGAATTTGGAACTTCAGGATGCTTTGGTAGGAGTCAGTGAGGAACGGCCTGAAACCACGCCTTCACCCCTTACAATCGTTTCATCTAGCCAATAGTTATAGCTTATGATTCTGAAGTTGAATTCTAAGATGGAAGTCTATTACTTTGAGTCGTTTTCAAGTAGTCAAAATAATTCTTCAGTTTATTCCTGTATATTTTCTTCGTCATATTTTTCACACGAATTTACATTAAAAATCACTTTCTCCAGGTTAATGCTTTTGAAATGTTAGATGAGATCGTGTAACCGAAAAATGTGCAGAATTGCTAGGTTATATGTATTCTACTGAATATTAAAGAAAATATTATTGCAACTCTCTGTGTCTGTCACTACAATTATAAAGAAATTGATTTATGTTAGATGAGATCGTGTAACCGAAAAATGTGCAGAATTGCTAGGTTATATGTATTCTACTGAATATTAAAGAAAATATTATTGCAACTCTCTGTGTCTGTTACTACAATTATAAAGAAATTGAGCAAATACCATAAAATCAGAAGGAATTTATTCTTGCTCGCACCTGAGCTACGAATGCTAATCCTTCTCAATATTTTCCAGCATTTTGCGGAGAAAGCATTTTTGAAAAGTTTTTTTTTTCTAGAGAATTTCGCAAGAGATAAGCGTCATGTCATTTAGTTATGAGCGTATGCTTATAATAATTTACTTTATTGCGTGTTCGTCCTCGGGGTCCCTGTATATTTTAATGAACATCATCGGCTAACACGCCTTCGCTGGGAGAGACATAACAATTAAAGTGCTTTTCGTTATTTTTCCAAACGAGCGTCACTGTCATTAATAATTATTTAGCCCGCTCGTGTCTCCCACACCTTTATCTAATTTCCCGATTAACGTATACCTATGAGGCACGGAAAGAAATACAAAAAAATTAAAAGGGAATTAGTAACCATTTACGAGATGTCAAAATTAATGAAGTCCCACGCATTACACACATTGGGTGAAAGGGGGTGTCACCTTCTGCAGCTCGGTCTTATATACTACTAAAAAAAGTTCCAGTTATAATTATAATTAATTATTTTTAGCTTTGAACATGCTAATTATGGTATATGACACCCGTCGGT
This sequence comes from Brachystomella parvula, assembly GCA_019776545.1. Lineage (NCBI taxonomy): Eukaryota > Metazoa > Arthropoda > Collembola > Poduromorpha > Brachystomellidae > Brachystomella > Brachystomella parvula. Next base: position 6,047 of record JABASM010002380.1, on the reverse strand, counting down.
TCAAAGTTCAGGGTGGACAAAAATCCATGAAATCATGTGTGCCTTTCTCTAGCAGATTTTAAAGCGTCTACAACGTTAAAATTATGAATTTTCAAAATCCAGAAGGAAGTTTTTTACTACAAAGCAAAGGATCAGGCAAGTCGGAAACCAAAATAAGATCCTGCGATGGATTTTAATGAAAGTTGGCAGGTTGCTAGCCGAGACCCATACCTCCAACTTTAGTACGGGGCTAAAGTGGGACTGACTTTAAGCGAAATTTGCAGGTCATCAAAGGTCAGCCGCTTGACCTCATAGACCCGTATACATGATACATAAATCAAAAGGGCTTGGTCTCCTGATTCTAAAACATACTGACCTTTTTGACCTAAGACACGGCCGGAAACAGGTCGAAAAAGGTTGTGCGGAACGCCTAATGGGTGGCCTAGTTTTATGTCAAAAGGGTCAACTATGGTACATTTTTAAAATCAAGTCCCTTTGAATGATGTATCAATCGTCCAGATCCATGAGATCAAGCGGCTGACCTTTGGTGACCTTAAAATGTCGCTTAAAGCTAAGGCTCCAGTTCCGTCCCGTACCAAAGTTGGAGGTATGGGTCTGGGCTAGCTACCTGCTAAGGTTCATTGATATCCATCGGTGTATCTTATTTTGGCTTACTAGTTCCCTACTCCTTAATTTTGCAGCAGCGTCAGTTGAGACTTCGAGAAGAGGAAGTGAGAGAAAGTTGGTGGGAAAAAAGCGAAGACGAAGAGGCGAAACTAAAAAGTGAAAGCAAAACAGGTGATTTTCACGTCGTCTGGATTAATTCAGCTGATTTGCTGTTTCGCTTCCTTCCCTTAATGTTTAGGTTCATCTGGTTCAATTTCAAGGGTTAAATTCGAAGGGATACCGTCACACTCGAGCTAAAGATCAGACAGCATGCAGTGCTATGGAGTTGGGACTGAAGAAAATGGCGACGCTGGCTCCTTTCAGGATGACTATTACACCACCGGTAAGCTATTACTAAGCTCATAAGTACCGTAAGCGAGAGTGGTATATTTTTATGCCGTGGGGTAACTAATACCTGTGCCTGTTCTTCTTCTATTTCAGATTGGAGGTTTTCTGGTAAAATTGAGAGGGGCATGGACGACGAGGTTGTTGAGCGGTCTGCTGACACCAGCGATGATACTGACAGTGAAGCACGGGCGACCGCTAGGCGTGAGCTGGAACTAGACAGCCCACCCGACATGTTTTTCAATCCTGGAAAGAAAGGGAAGAGGCGATCAGGAGCTCAGCACAACCGGATGCCTTTGGAAATCCGCTGCCGCCCTGAACTGAGGAAATGGTGGAAGAAACGATACGACTTGTTTTCTTTGTTTGACGACGGCATCAAGTTGGATCCAGGTAAGAATAGAATTACCTAACCTTATTCCAATAGACGAAAATGAGTCTGTATGTGTCCTTGTTCTAGATTCCTGGTTTTCTGTAACTCCTGAAGAAATCGCTGTTCATATAGCCGAGCGGTGCTCCACAGATGGTGTTATCATTGATGCGTTTTGTGGATGTGGAGGTAATACAATCCAGTTTGCAATGCAGTCTGCAGGACAGGGTATGATTTTACAGTTAAAAACATTAAACGTTTTGAGTAACTACCCTTTTTCTTAACTTTTCAGTCATTGGGATCGATATTGATCCAAATAGAATTGAAATGGCTCGACACAACGCTCGAATTTACGGGGTTGAGGATAAAATCACATTTGTAATCGCTGACTTCATGAGGTTAGCTCCAATGCTGAGAGCTGATATTGTGTTTCTAAGTCCGCCTTGGGGTGGTCCAGACTACGCCACGGCAGAGACATTCGATCTCAGAACCATGATTCCAATGGATGGGTTTAAAGTATTTGAAGCCGCCAAACAGATTACGCCCAGAATTGCCTACTACGTTCCTCGAAATGTGGATCGAAATCAGGTTAGTAGTAATTACATGTTCCGATGAAAAAAATTGTAGTGAATCGCTCATCCCCTCCTAACCATAGTTTTTTTTCTTCAGCTTGCAATGCTAGCAGGGCCTGGATGTAGGGTTGAAATTGAGGCAAACATTTCGAAAGGCTACACTACTTCCTGCACTGCCTATTTTGGAGATCTCATCCAGTAGCCTACTTCCAATCCATAACAAGACTGTGAACCCAGGATCAAGTACATAGTGTAGTGCTTATAAAATGCGACATTTTTAAATTAACGGATATCTTCACAGAATAAGCAGTTATGCATACTTTTTTCAGGATTAAAATTTTTAACGCCTTGTATTACTTACTTACTTTACAGTGAAAATTTTACGCTGAAAAAATTCCATTCATATTCTACTTATTCTTGAGCCTCCGCAAAACATTTCCTTGTTCGAGAGCTGCCTTCCGTTTCCTCTGAAAATAGAAAAGAGCGCGGTAAACCCTCAGCAAATATTTTCAAGTTAAGATGAAGACTTCGTTCAGAAATCAGAACGTACCGAAGGTGCTGGCGGAGGTGGTTCTAAAAACACTGGCGCAGGTGTCTCCGGTTTGGCTACTACAGGTAGTACCTCAGGCTCAGTTTTAAGTTCTACATGGCCTGAATTCTGATCGAGCTCTTTTGGAATCTCCAATGTGGACCCAGGTTCGATGGCCTCGTACTGGTGCTTGAGACTTTGAATCTCGACTTCACAGGCGCTCTGAATTGACTTCAGTTCATAATGGAGAATGATATCGGATCGGAGATCATTGAACATGAGGCTAATTGCCTCATTTTGATGTGGGTGGGGGTCTATAATGAACCAACAAGAAATTATTAGGTGTTTCGAATGCGTTCTAGAAAAAAAGTGTCGTAGCCGGTTTAGGGGCCAAGAAAGCGGTAATATGCTTTAATGTTTTATGTTTATGTCGGCTACCACATTTGTTCAGGCCATTATTTCTAGAACGTTCCCAAAGACGCATTCGAAACACCTAATACTACTTAATTTGACTGAATTTAAAAAAGCACACTCACCAACGTTTAGTTCCTTCAGCATTGCCTCCACAACTTTTGTCTTTTTTTGTCCAATGCCTACTGGCAGCTTCATCCTACCAGACCTCGTCGTAACACCAGGATTCTTAAAGTCCGGCCATTTAAGTCCATAGAAGTTTGTGGTTTCAGGAGTGGAAAATAAACTTCCTTTGGCTCCTGCCGAACCTGCAATGTAATCCAAGGAATGAATTTACGTGAGAATTATGAAGAGTGATTTTGACTTGCCCTTTCCGGTTCTTTTCTTGAGCGTTCCGGAGCTTCCTTTTTTAAGAGGATCGAGGCGCTTAGAAGGATCAGATGAGGATCCGCCATCAGCCGCTGTGATAAGCTTTTGCAAATCTTGAGTCTTCTTCTCACGCTCTCGCTTCCTTGCTTCTATTCTTTTCAGCTCTGCACGCAAAAACTCCTCTTCCTCTTCCTGGAAAAATCAGGCGGAGTTGTTTAGTGTTCTCGTTTTTTTTAGGACAAAAAAACCTTTACCTGTTCAGGCGTCCGGCTCCATAGTTTTTTCAATTGTTCCTTCCTTCTTCGCTCATGGTCAGCATCATACTTAAACACTTTAATTTCCAGTCCAGGCTCCCCCCGAACTTTCTCCAAAGCCCCTGTTACATGGAAGTACCTTTCTTTTATGTCTTCGAGGCTCCTGTCTGGAAATTTACTTTTCTCTGACTTGTAACGATCCTGCGTAGAAATACAACACGAATAGAACACATCAAACTACTTGCCTGCGCTAGCCCCACTTACATGCATTATGTGAAATCGTAAATCAAATCTTCTGGCAAGGTCGAAAATATGATCCGTCTCTTCTTTCGTCCATCCTTCTTTCTCCAAGTGGTTTGCATACTCTGATTCTGAGTACTGAGGAATAGGATAATCCTATGAGAATCAGTTTAGATTTGTGGTTAATGTTTTTGCTAATACATAATTCATGAAGTTAAAGCAAATCAAAAGATTATGAACTAAAATATATATGCCAACCTTGTTAAACTTTGCAAATGGGTATTCCTTATTTTCTTCCCCCACTCTTCTCCAATGGTAAAGGACAGCACCATCCTTCCTCCCTGGATTCGTAAATGGAGTCCACTTCCATTTTCGTGCTTCCTTAGCTCCCAGATTCAGTTTCTGCTTATAGCCTCCAACAATGTCCGTGGGAAGAAGAGGAGCCAGTTCCAAGTTTTTCCCACCATCAGCACAGAGGAGTGCATACAGCTCACGATGCATACCTTCTGGTCTCTTGAAGGGTTCGGACTTAAAACAGGCAGAGCATTCATTAGTGATCTCTTAGCGTGATTATCCATAGTCCTTGACATCAAGTATTCGTACCTTTCGCTGAGGTTTCTTTGGCTGAGAACTCCCGGCGATGACATCGCTACCAATGTCCAAAATATCCCGAACATCGTTCATCTTTATAGCTGCTGTTCTAAAGAAGTGTAGTCACGTGAAATGTAACATTGTAAGCAGAGTAAAAATCAATTTATTACCTATACTTTGTACCCAACTGCTGCTGTTTCGGAGTTTAAGAGGTAAGCAAGTGTAACTTTTGCAGAAAATAACCAAGTTTAAAACACAACTGATGGTACTGGTATAGTAATCTTGGCAAGCAATCCAGCTTCTTGTTAGATTTTGGTCAGCCTTCGTGTCTAACTCCTGGTGAAAAAAACAACAGATCGGTTTCAACCTTCCCTCACTCCGCTGCTCAGCTTCACGGCTTCACGAAAATGCTTCCATTTTTCCCGTTTTCCCATTTCTTCTGCTCCCTTGCCTTTTGAGGTCAAAGGTCAGTTGGAGAAACTAGAAGTCGACGGATTTGCTCGAACCAATTTTTATCCTCCAAAGCGGTTGACTGATGAGGTTTTGATTATATCACTGGTGGTATGATACCTGCCCAGGTGTACAAGACTGGTGGGGCTGCGAATTGACCCCTTCTGGGATTGCGGAAGCTAGCGATCGGACTACAGCGTAGCTGAAGCTAGAGGGAGACCTTAGCTGTCAAGGATCAAAATCGCCTAGTAATGGGTGACCTGAGCAATCAATGACCAGTGACGCTCTCAGAACCATTCGAAAAACTGAAGCGTCTACTGAAGGCGGGTCAATTTTTTTTTACCTCCAGTCAGCGCTAACTTTGTTTAGCTGAATGGAGTATAGTACGTAGTGGCCCTCAAAATTATTACATGTTTTTCGTGGTCGCCAATGAACATTGAAAAAAAATCTCTTCTCTCTCCCTGCTCTTTTCTTGAGAAAAATTACAGAGCTTGGCGTGAGTTCCTCTTACGCTAATATAGTACAGTATGAAAATTAACGACATGAAATTTGGTAAGGGGTTTTGCCCCATCCCGAATTCCATGTCATTAATTTTCATACTGTATAAGAGGCGTGGGCTCTCCGCTTACCGTCCTAATATTCTAAAAGTTCTTTTCGAAAACTATCCTGAAAGGGCCCATTGTATGTGCCTTTTGTTTTTTTTTTCATGTGCGTTGGCCATCTGCAGCACGAAAGTTCGCATAAAATAATTTTCGGTGAGGGCCACTTTGTACTACTATACCCTCTTAAGCGTCAAGGCTTCGACGCTTTTGTCCTGAAATGAACAGTAGTTAAACAAACCTTTTTCAGATGATTCGAAGCATTTTCGGTCGTCGCCAGCTGGAGTTAAAATTTTGTCTTCGTGACCCTAGGTCAGCTGACTGGCTAGAAACTCACTTCTGGCCATTGACAATAACCTTCAAGCCAGTGTTGAAAAACGGAACATTCGGCGTAAGTTTCGGTTTCGTTTTCTCTTCCCGGAAAAAACGAAAGTTTCGGTTTCGTTTTCTCTTCCCAGAAAAAACGAAAGTTTCGTTTTCGCAGACGCGACGGAACTTTCGGTTTCGGTTTCATTTTCGCAGACACCCCGCGACGAAACTTTTGCTTTCGGTTTCGTTTCTTCAGAAGCCGCGCGACGAAACTTTCGGTTTCGTTTTCGCAGACACTCCGCGACGAAACTTTCGTTTTTCAACACTCTAAGCTTCTCTCTTTAGCTTTGCTGCTGACGGTTGAAC
>JABASM010002379.1:0-11230 GCA_019776545.1 Brachystomella parvula | reverse complement strand
TTTGGGCATTACCTGCTTGAATCATCATAGGAGCTGAGCGTCTCACTTGAAGCAACGGATTATGGGCCTCAGACACCACGATTTCTCTGGAAAATAAAATAAAGCAGGTGTTCACAGTTATTCTACGAGCACAGAACAGAAATGAGAGAAAAGATTTTTCAAGTGGAACAAATTCAATTGTTGTAACGATTAAACTGGTTTCTTAAAGTGCGGACTTTTCGGCAGTTCATTCATGAAAAGGTTACCATTAGATATGTTGCAAAGAAGCTCGACATAATGTCTCACTCAAAATGGTGAGAAACTTGGATCCCAAACTTCGCACTTTTCCGTGTTCAGAAGTTTTAGTTTTTTAGCGATTTCAGAAAATCCTTACGGATTTAACATGTCAAAAGAACGATTTAACGATCGGTAAAGCTCAAAAACGCGTGAAGGCGAAGTTTAGGATCTTAGTCTTTCAATCTTTCTGAGTCATTTCTAGGTCTGAAACTTCCTTTGTAAGATTAAAAAGATTCTTACGATTGTAGCCGGGGTGCGTCTATTCTGACTTTCGGAGCTGTGAGGGGTGGTGGTTTGACAAGTTGCTTCTGTAGTTGCTCTCTATTTGGTGAGTTCTGAATCACAGCATTGCATATTTGGTAGGATCTGTCTAGGTTCACTGAGCCTGGTGGAACAGTAGAGACTGGCTTTCCCTTCGTCTAAAAAAAAGCATTAAAACAATTAGCTGCTTTTCAGGAAAATTCACGGCTTTTTTTTTGTTTTTTGAAAAATTTTAAGAGAAGCCGACTGATCTACGAGAGAAGAGGAGCGTAGTTGATGAGCTTGAGAAGCGAAGTGTGAGTTGCCTGAGTGGCTCTGTTGAAGAGAGACATAGAATAGGAAGAAGGAAGAGGAAGGAGAATTCTCAGCTTCTCCGCATACCTGTCTCACTTTCTGTCGACTGCTCTTCCTGTTACTAGTCGGACTACTTACATTTCCTGGAGAACTTGGGCTACCTACTCCTCCACTGCTTGTCTTTCCCGGAGGCGTATTGGGAGGAAGAGATGACACGCTGGCCAGCGTCACGGGCTTTCCACCCATAGCCCGTGGCTGAAGCTGAACTGGTATAAAGTCCGACAGAGCTTTAGGAACCAAGTTCCGTATCCCGCCTTCCACTTTTCCTCCAGTCATCACAGGCTTGAGAATTATTGGAAGAAGCGGTGCACTTGTTGAAGGTGGCATAGGAGGCGGGCACATGCGAAGCGTAGGCTGGGCTACCATGTTGGCAGAGGGACCAGGCAGTGAGACCATACGGAGGACAAGAGGCTGTTGTGATGGACGGTGGTCGACTGAGACGAGGTTGGGTTGTGATATTGGAATTCGATTCGTTCCACTCAATACAGGCTTAGGAGTGAATGGAAAGACATTGCTGGAAATGGGAGCCATCAACTGCTCGATCTTCGTCACGCTAACAGGCGTTGCCTGTGGTTGAACCTGCTGCTGCTGCTGACTCAGCTCTTCAACAATTTTTTCCATTTCCTCAGCCACACTTTGGATTTGGTTTTGAACTTGTACTAATTCTGCTTCGATAGGTTTTAACACAGGCGGAGCTTCAGCCGGAGCTGGTTGAACTGGAGGAGGGTCCTGAGTCTGTGGGATGGATACTTGGACCTGAGTTTCTTGCGACGTCGGAGCTGGAGCTTCATCTTGCTTTGGTGGAGGTAAAGGTGCAGGCGGAGGCTGCAAAGATTCTTCAACCGAATTTGTTTCTTCCGTCTGCTCATCAGCTGGCGATTCCTCCATTTTAGTTTCTGCTATTTCTATCTCTGGACTTTGGATTTCTTCTGGCGTAGCAGTCATTCCTGGTTCTTTGGTTTCATTTTCTGCCACTTCCATCTGTTCAAGTTCAGAAGGAGGCTCTGTATTGACGTCTTCTTCAGTTGATTGCTGAGAGACTGGAGAATTTTCTGCTGGGATTTCCTCAACATCCTCAACTAAAATCGGAATTTCTTCAGTAGTGCATAAGAGACGATTCTCTTCTTCGTCGACCTCCGGAATATTTGGGATGGCTGGAGCTTTTTCTGTTATTATTACTTCCTCGACTTCTCCAATTTTCTCTTCGTCCTTCTCTTCGTCCAAAGACTCTGTGAGAAAAATTTAAGCAAAATTTTGGGTAAAAATTTCCTGCAGTATTGAAAATTGAATTAATTGAAATTATTTAAAACTATTGATTAAGCTGAATTAAGTTAAATTAATCGAATATGTTTATTAATTTTTAAATTCCTGACCTTGAACGTGATCGGCTGGCAGCGGGGAAAGAGGATCCATACGAATTCGCTTGGAAAGTACAGGGTTTTCAGACTGGAAATGCACAGAATTCCTTTTTCCAGGTGAAGGAGGCTGTGATGCTTCGACTTTAGCTGGAGAAATTGTAGAATCTTCTAGTTTCGTCACTGGATCCTCAAAGCCTGCTTCAGTAGCTTCCGTAACGGGTTCTTGTAATTTCGTTACAGTAGCGGACGGTAGAGACTTCGGAGGTTCCTCTGCATTTCGCCGTTGGATACGCGTGCTCTGGTATGTCTCACCCCAAATTGGCTCAAAATGTTTAATCTAAACGAAACAAAGTAACATATAAAATTGCTTATCAGTCCATGAAAAACTGCTAACAAGGGAAAGTCGATACTTGTTCGCCACTATTCCCCCTTTTTGAGATATATATCACTGAGCCGTCGGACAGGCGACAAGAGAACGTTACATTCCCTTGCAAGAACCAATGCGTGCATTACCTTCCATTCATCAACTTTAGCTCTGTCTCTCTCTGCTTCCAGTCTTTGTTTCTGCCTTTGCTCGGGCGTGAAGTCACCCGCAATTAGCTTTGCCTTCCAGTCCTCACATGCTTTGTTGTAAAACAAATTGTCAAAGGCATCTTCGCTGGGTCTAAAAACAAGAAATTGTGGTTTTCAAAACAATTCATGGAAAGTAAAAAAAATGGAGAATAAATATTTTTTACTGGATTAGTTCTCCTCCTTGAGAAACAGAGTCGACGTCAGGAAGGAGTTTAAGGATTTTATACTGGCAGATCGGTGGAAGACTTGCAAAGTTCTGACGTGTCAGAAGACTTTTGAGGTTAAGAAATCTAACAATAGAGTTTGGAGTCTCAACGTCAATGGTTTTATCCTTTCGAATCTGCTCCAGTTGCTCAACTGTTGAAAGCTTCCGCTGGCTCCGTTTTCGACTGCTGCGACTGCTGTGGATATTGGAAACTGATCCTGCGGCTTCCTTCAGCACTGGCTTTACTGAAGGCACTTCATTCTTCACTTTCTGATCAGCCACTCCGTCTTTCTCTGAAAATCATATGTTGGAAAGTAAATATTAAGGGCTTGAAAATTAAATTTTAAAAAAATTACCATTTTGAGCAGCCAGACTGGCTTTTACAACAGTTCGTGTTCTGTACATTGTTTTCACAAGATCAGGTGTAAATACTCGCCTCCTTCGTTTGGGTCTTCCCTCCGACTGCTCACCCTCATTTGGACTGGACTCTTCCTCTTGCTTGTCGATGAGAGTGACTTCTTCTGGTTTTATTGACTGTGGCAGTTCCAGTGGGAGCTGTGGAGATGTTTGGACATGAACAGGGATCCCTTCAGAGGAACTTGGACTACTGACAAGCGTCACAGTCAGTTCTGGCTTCGAAGGAATGAGAAGAACGTTTTGTGATGACGGAGAATGAATAAACTGGGGCTGCGGACTTGGGGTTTCACGCATTGGGCTACGAATTGAAATGGATGGACTTAGTAGTTTAGGATTTGAGGCAGAGGAGCTGAGTGGTGATGCTGATAACCTCTGGGGCGAAGATCTAGGAGGTGAACCCTTGAAGACCTCTACGTCGAAGTTAAGCGGCTTCAACGTGGGTTTCGATGGTATGGGTGATGTGATTTCATAAATTGTTATTTCATCTGAAATACTCCGTACGCGTGACATTGTAGGAAGGGAGAGACTTTCGCCTGACCCAGTGGCAGTACTACCAGGACTTTCTGACGTCATTCCTGCTCGTCTACAAGATTCTGGATCCAAATTCACGGCTCATCAATTACACTGTATGCAGAGTACGGTCATTCTCGGAGTTAAGATATCCTAGCGTTCGGCAATAACTCGTAAACAAGTTCCAATGCAATTCCTCATCGTCCTGAAATTGAATACACATTAAAAAATGAGCTAAGGGAAATTAAATAACGCATTCTAGCAGCTTTTCTACTACTTACCTTCTGTTTTGTCTACTTCAAAGTTATGATTTCTGCTAAGGACACTGTGGCCTTCCTTTTGTCAAATTACATTACGTTTTCAACACAACGATCAAATTGCTGGAGGATTTATGAATAAAATTTACACGTCTTAACTCACCAGATAGAGAACATGAGAGCATACAGACACATTATTATGCAACCAAGGGTTTTAGAAAAGATCGCTGAAAATGAAATTAGAATCCTTGAATTTTAGATTTATTTTTATTTTAATTTTTGAAACTGGTAAAAGGGTTTTATTTTTTTTCTTTTTCTTTTGCAGGAAGTTGTGCAGATTGGGCGTGGGCCAAAGCCACCGCTTCCGAGATACGTCAAAATATCTGTTCAGTGTTGCCGACAAAATGCGATTTTCTGATCCAAAAAAGGCTGGTTTTCTCTTTTAATCCTGCTAAAACAGTCAGGACTTCAGACGCTCGATCGAGTGTTTTTTCGCCCGATTGAGTGTCCGTTTTATCACCGGATCGAGTACCGCGGAACACTCAATCGAGTGTCAAAAGGGGGCTGCGAGCGTCCGAAGTCCGAAGTAAAAGGTCGAACACCNCGCCCGATTGAGTGTCCGTTTTATCACCGGATCGAGTACCGCGGAACACTCAATCGAGTGTCAAAAGGGGGCTGCGAGCGTCCGAAGTCCGAAGTAAAAGGTCGAACACCACGAGGAGTAAAGAGCCGAACGTATAAGGGGAAACAGAGGAAAAACGAAACTTTTTTCGCGTCGTACAACTCTGTCCTCCTACATTTCTACATGTCATACGAGCGGTAAGAGCTTTCGACTGAGGTGTCGCTTGTTCAGTGCGTCGAGGTGAGCTGATCGACCTTTTGTGACCTCAAGAGGTCGAAGAAATTCTGTCATAGAAAAAAAATTTCCACGAGTACATTTTATTTTTAAATTTGAGAAGGTATGTGCTAGTTTTTCAGTTATAAATTGCAGGGGTCCATTCGTTAAGATAATCTCATTTTGGGGTCCTTCAAAAAAGGTAAAAGATCTACTTCGTTGATACCTGGATATAACATGAAAATAGAACTACGATGATTGATGCAAATGGGTGCTATTAGCTTAAACATTTTTCAATCTAGTAAAACGTCTTGGTACAACCTCGATCAATGCCATTTTTTGCCAAAAATAGGTCACAGTGGAATATGGCAACGGTGGAAGAGCGTGCAGGAGTGCAGAGGAAGACGGAAGTGGATTTTTACGGGTTTTTGTTTTCTTTGAATTTGAAGGCCATTTGGTTGTCTACCCTGTCCTCGGTCGGAACCAAAACGAACCAGTTGAGTTTGGACTTTTCTTTGTTGTCATCATACCTTCAGTTTTCTGATGACAGATGGACCACATCTCAAGACGTCACAGCTGACAGTGTGCAGTGACCTCGGTTGACCGGAAGTTTTCTGCAAATTCACCAAGGTATTACTGACATTCCAATTATTCCCGTCCTCCGGATTGCCCTTGGATTGGTTACTCTTTTGGTGATTAGGCACCCAGTGCTATAATTGGTAAGGAAAAGGAAATTAACAAAGCTATTCCAATAACTTAGCGGTCAATTCTGTCCCCTGTCGTGTATTACTATTAAACTTGTTTTTCTTTCTATTAATTCTGCAGCGATGCTGGACATTGTCTCAATTATTTAGGTTGGTCGATTACCAGGGGAAATGAATGCGGCGGAATTATATTACGGAGCAGCTGGAGACACAGCTACGCCCACTAAACGACTGAGTGCCGGGTAACTGTACTTGAGTTAGTCTTGCCCGTGGACCAGTGGTTTTGACCTTTGACTTTTGATCCACAGGCACATGGGGACATATGATGAGCACGGTGGACATGGTGGGATGTACTCTAACTCCGACGCCGCTTCGTATCAAGTAGTAGAAGATGATGAAGATGATGATTATGAATACGATGAAGATGAGGCACCTTACGACTACCAGGAACCGCTTGTCACTGTGAGAAGAGACCAAAGAGATTTACATAATAAGTGTTGTAACACAGTCTGGTGCGTTAGGGTAATTGCCACACACACAATTTCAAAGCAATTCCAGATGCGTGTATTAATTGGTGAAGAATGATTTTCAGGATGTTTGTGGCGTGATTTGTGCTTTTTTTACTTGGTTCCTTGTGATGTACGCTGAATTCGTCATAATGAGGATCGTACTTCTGCCGAGTGCCTACTCAGTCTACAGGAATTGCAATGGAATCGTGTGGCAGGGGCTCGCAATACTTGCTTTAAGTTCACACGTCCGAACAATGCTCACCGATCCTGTGAGTATTTCAAGTAAGTTGAAAAACGAAGGATGATTTATTGATTGATTGGACAGGGTGCGGTGCCTCGTGGCAATGCAACGAAGGAGATGATACACCGTATGGGATTTCGTGAGGGTCAAGTTATTTACAAGTGCCCAAAATGCTGTAGTATCAAGCCGGAGAGGGCTCATCATTGCTCTGTGTGCCAACGATGTATTCGCAAAATGGGTAAGTTGAAGCAATCGACTAAAAACAGTGGCAATTAATTGTGGAGATTTTTTGTTCCCAACCGTAGATCATCATTGTCCTTGGGTGAATAATTGCATCGGCGAGAATAACCAAAAGTTTTTCGTCCTTTTCAACGTAAGCTAATTATCATCCCTGAATTTTGCTTTTCCTACTTGGGATATCTAATTAATCTGTGTTTATGATTCAGTTTTACATCGCCTTACTCTCAGTTCATTCGATGATTCTCGCCATTTATCATTTCATCAGCTGTATTCAATCGGAATGGAGGGAGTGCTCTACGTTTACCCCACCTGCCACAGTTGTATTTCTCATTTTCCTGATATTTGAAGCGCTTCTCTTTACAATTTTTACTGCCGTGATGCTCGGGACACAGCTTTCGGCCATTTCAAACGACGAAACGGTAAAAAGAAATTACAGAGTTTAAGTTAGCTGAAGAATTAACCGACGAAGGCAGTGCGTGCAGTTGGACGAGCTGTCCGTGATAAGTTATTTTTTTTTCAAAAAAGCTTTCCAACAGTTTTTAATTCTTCTGAAAAATATTCCGAAAAGTATTATCTTTTCCACTTTTTCCAACAAAACATACTACTTCTAATTTCTTCGATTTCTTTTACGTGATTTTTTTCCCAAAAATTTTACAAAAAGCGAATTATTGCCTCAACTTTTTCTTTCTTATCACCACGATTTCTCATCACTGTCCTGGGGTATCGCTATGGGGTTTTCGTCCCAGTTCGCTTATATCGATGCCCCACTGCCCGTACCCCATGATTTTGGAGGTAAACGCGTTTCCGGCGTTAAAACTCCCAAAGGTTCTAGAAATACTGTTTGCATATTTAAAACTTGTTACGGGCATTGAAAATGTTTTACGAAAAAAAATGCTTTCCTCCGCCTTTGTCGGTCTGCATCCTTACTTTATTTTTCATCTTTTTTATTTTTCGTTTTTAAATTTACAGGGAATCGAACAGCTGAAGAAAGAAGAGGCAAGATGGCGAAAGAAATCCAAATGGAAGAGATTCCAGTCAGTATTCGGTCGGTTTTCTATTGCTTGGTTGAGCCCATTTACCCGACCCCCACTCAGCAGTCGATCCACGTCCACCGTTTACTTTCCAGTATAGTGGAGCACTGCATGAAATTAGTATTGACCTCAGATGCTCATCCGGTGATCTACTTACGTTTAATTAATTACACTTGAGGAATATTTAAATCTTGTCAACATTCCCCATTCCAGAAAGGTATTATGATGATCAGACTCTCTTTTGTTACTGGCATAATCCCATCCTGTCCCTCACAATAAAATTATTTTGAGGATATGATTGGACGTGGGAGCGCATAATAATACTAGCACGACTCACTCCCGTTATTACTCACCACCAATTCCAATCAAGATGAAGAAGGATGAAGATGCAGTGAGAATTTTTTTCTTCTCGCCTTCCCTTGAATACATTCAATTAAGAAAAGACGAGGAGGGGAAGATTAAGTGGCAAAAAAAGCCTTGCTTTTCTGCACCACCTCCACTAGCAATGTAATGTCCTCTTCGTCTGCTGCTGGTAGGGCTCCACATTAAGTCGTCCCTTTTAATTCTGCATTTTCATGGGAGTGGGTTCCACTTCAGGTGAACGTACCTCAGATCAGACAAGTAGAAGCCCTCCAACTGCATTCACCTGCTGCAGAACGTGGAATTTGCAAAAAACAAAAACTGGGAAGTGGATTAGCAACTCCTGGGCCCCTGTCAAGTCAAAATTTTTTGCAAGGTTATTGGCGTGCCCGTGCCGTTGCATTCATTTTCAATTCATCAGCTCTCGAACTTTAAGAGGAGAGCGTCGTCCCGAAGTTGGAGGAGTGCTGCTCTTTGTTTTCCTGGCAAAAGCGTAAGAAATATTTTTTTCTTTCCTATTTGTATCGTCCGAAATTCCGGGGTGGGTGGGTTAAAATCCGGAATTTTGAGAGTGTTACGCTTGAGACTAAAAATAGATCAAGTGCTACTCTTTGGCAGCCCCAAAGGAATTTCCAGTGATTCACTTCTCAAATACGGAGAGTAGGATTAGAAGGAATCTTCGAGTTGATCAAGCTAAATCAAACAGAAAACTCTCCGACGAAGAATATTCTATTTTTCAACTCTAAAATCCTGAAAGCTTGCAAAAGTTTTCTGCAGTTTTTTTCTAATTAAAAAAGGCTTGGAATTTATTTTTTCGTTTGGACTCTGGTAGATTTCCCATCGGAAATTCGTCTAACTATGGAGGTAAGTTGGGGTACTGTTGACGAGGAGGAGCTCATGTTTGCCTCTGACACTCCTTCACCTCAACCCCAGCCTGACCTCTTACTTGACCTCAGTCACAGCCCAGCTCAAGGAATTGAAGAGAATGACGAGACTCAACTAACGAATCCTGTAACAACTAACCAGCCTAATATCCGAGCTCAATTTTGTTTCCTTGATTTTAAATCTGGATTTTATTTTTCTTAAATAGAAATCTATGGTGAACTCTGGACAGGCTGTTCAGTCCCAACAGCAAGTCAAAAACAACACTACGACCACAACGACGAAAGTCGTCAAAAAGAAGAAATCTACTCGGACAGAGTCCATTTCTGTCGTAAGTTTTTTTTACGTCCAGACCTTTTACGACCAAAATTCTGCGATAGCGGCATTCACTTCGAAATGGCGAAAAACTAGGATTCTGGACTCCGCTCCACTGAATTTTCACTGTTTCCCAGATTTTTACCCCGCGTCATTTTTCTCGAAATTCTGGAAATCCTTTTATGGGATTTAGCATTTCTAGAGTGGCATTGCGAAAACAAGCTCAGTCAGTTTTGGATACTAGAAATATCTCGTTTTTGCTTCTTTAAATCTCTGGAAGCGGATGAATTTCTGAAAATCACAAAAATCAAAAGCGATTTAATGGATTTCTGCAAAAAACGGTGGGCATCTTCAACGGTGGGCCCTTAGGAATGTCAATTTTTACATGTTAAATCTCCTAAGGATTTTTAAAAATGGAAAATGTCCATAATTTCAGAAAAACTAAAATAGTAAGCGCGTGAAGTGAATTTCAGGATGCAAGTTTTTTGCCATTTCGAAGTGATATGTGTTAATATCGCAGGTTTCTGTGTGTAACAAGTTAAACCGTTCCCTTGCTATCGAATTTGGACAGTGTCCTTTAAGGCTTCGGTAATAAGAGACAGTTGACAGTTGAAAAGCGTGTGACCGGGGACTTGTTGTTTGTAGAGTAGGTTAAGAAGCTTGTGTATTTTTTTGCGGTTTGACGTGTCCCGTGTGTTGTGAAGATGGGTTGATGACCCATAGGACCTTTAAACCAGTTCATCGGGTTCTTATAGCATCAAAGCTTCTTTATTATTTTTTGCTTTTGCCAGGGTGCTCATCTCCCGGACGTGTTTCGAGGGGTATCTGTAGAAAGGGTTGTAAGTGAACATTTGTGTTAATACGACTAACCCAATTAATCATTTTCGGGGGTTTTGCAACTAACGACCTGATTACTATAACAGAGAAGAAGTTTCGATGATCTGAGTGGCTTGAATAATCCTGAGGAAGACGAGGTCCATCATCGGAAGGTAAATTTATTATTCACTAATTCCGTTTTGGCTACACCTCATTCCAGGACTAATTCCCTCTAACTTTTGTGTTTGATTAACCCAGAGACCAAAAAGCTCTGTCGAAGGATCAATTGTGGTAAGTTGGAATTTTA
This sequence comes from Brachystomella parvula, assembly GCA_019776545.1. NCBI lineage: Eukaryota > Metazoa > Arthropoda > Collembola > Poduromorpha > Brachystomellidae > Brachystomella > Brachystomella parvula. Next base: position 779 of record JABASM010002379.1, on the reverse strand, counting down.
ATTTTTCGCTTTGGCTGTACCAGCTTGATGAGAGCCTTCCGTACGCATACCTGGAAGTTTTCTGCGAAACGGGAATCGAAGGAGCCATTTTTCCGCATGCGCTTTCACTGCCTGGGGAGTGTCCAAGTAGTCGCAAACGTATAAATTTAGAAAATGTTTTTCAAAAAGCAAAACTTGAAATTTGTAGCATGAATATCGACTCAATCGACTGTCTGAAAAGAATCCTGAAATTCGCTCATGCGCTTTTTCGAGATTTCACCAATTTTTTTTCTAATTTCTGGAAATCATTGTAATGACATGCAAAATTTGGCATTCCTAAGGAGGCATCACAGGAAAAGTCTTTTTTTTAACACCTGAAAAATCGCATTTTTACATTTTTTAATCTCCTAAATCTGGTGGATTTCCGTATCTCACCTAATTCTGCGCAATTTGAGACCCGTTAACGTAGTTTCCTAGAACACTGCTAAAGTACATTTTAAATTTTTCCCAAGGATGCCATTTTTTACACGTTGAATCCCATAAGGTTTTTCTGAAATCCTTAAAAAGATAAAGAGGGGCTCATGACTTCAGAAATTCTGAACTGACACGATTATTTTCGGCAGTTCTAGTAATTCATCTTTTTTTATTTTAGAAATCCAGTATGTCAAAACTGAATATGTTGGAGGAAAAGGCACAGGGTTCTCTACCCCCGACCGCAAATGGAGAAGATGTAAGTTCCAAGCATTATCTTTCTTGCTGGAAAAAATCAAAAACTTTTTTCTCATCATTTTAGAAAAAAG
>JABASM010002378.1:0-11236 GCA_019776545.1 Brachystomella parvula | reverse complement strand
TGGTCGCTAGGGGTCATTTAACCTTTAGTGCGAGATAGGCGACCTCTAGTAGCCATTTTGTAGCAATAAAGAGCCAAGTGTACTGTATTTTTGAATCCGGAGATGGGGTGAGTTTGACTACTGTATTGCTTTTCTAGATCCGTGAGGTCAAGGTGCTAACCTTTTAGTGACCTCCTGAGGTCAACCTAATTTGAATTTGGCAAAATGTCCTTCACCAATATATTATTCCAGGCTGAAAACTGAGTTAAGGCCGCAAAGTCACTTTTAAAGTTGCTTAGGGATACTTCAAATGGATAACGTGGTAGGCTCCTAAAACAAAATCATTTGTGTCATATTTTTTAAATTCAACTTACGTCTCTGTAAAATCCAAACTTTCCACCAACAAATGCTTCTGGAATATTTACTTCGCTCACTAATTGCAGAAGTGGATTTGAGAGGAATGAAATGTAGGATTGAACAGACCAGCCATCAAAGAGGTACTCTCTAACTGTATTAAAAATAAACAAACGCTCCCCCCGCTGTCTTAAACTCCGATCCGCAAATCCATGGGCAATGGATATGTTTGTCATCTGTCTGGTCAGTTTTGCAAAACTCTAAAAAAAAACAAATATTAAACTTTTTTTTTTCTGAGAATATTTTTTAAGCATTTTGGCATTTTCAAAATGCCCCCGCCCCCTCCCTACCCTACATCGCTCCCTACCTTTCCAACATGATTTAGCATAAAGCTTATTTAAACACACTGCTATTGCATAAGAATTGTAAATGAGCAAATAATGAGAGTCATTGTCAGGGCTATCGGGCCTCATAGCACTTCTTGCATAATCCGCATAGTAATTTATCTTATTTGGAGATCTAACAATGACAGGCATGCCAAATGCTTTTGAGCGAGATTAATCGGAGTTCTTACTCTAAAGATACTGGGATACTGGAAAATTACAATGCCGTGATCAGTGCAAGAGGAATTTTCCATATCACAAAACCTGGAGTCGTAAAAAAAGTGTCAGAATAAAGCTTTTTTTTTTGGCACAAGGCTACAAATCTTTTACTTACAGGGGAACGTTAAGTTATGCAAAAAACCGAATTTTATGGAATCATGTTGCTTTACTAAAAACCGCAACTCAATTTTCAGTTTTTCAAGCTTCACAAAACCCCTCAGCTTGTGCTGTTTAACACCAATGAAGTGCAAAATTTTGAAATCTGGATTTTTTGGTTTTTTTTTTGTCTGAAATAATGTCGAAATTTGAAAACCAAAAAAAAAAAAAAAAAAAAAAAATGGCGAAGCCTGAAAAAAGTTTTCTGCTTGTCTTTTTGCTTTTTTGCTAATAAAATTTGTTAACGGTTGCTTACAACAAAAGGAACATTGATAAGAATGACGCGGTCATTGTCGGATCCTTTGGAGAGATCAGGACGGAAGAAGTAGCTGATACGCTGACGGTAAATCACTGTATCTTTCTCCTTGTCAAACCCAAGGACTGTTTTCAGACGTTTTTCTCTAAAGAAAGCAAAAAGAAATTAATTAGAACAGTCGAAAGTTTTATCGGCATTTTTAAATTTCTTACTCATAAACATAAGGTCCTGTTTCTCGAAGGCGTGGTTTGGCACCGTTCATCACTTGAATTGGATTGGTAACATTAAATAGGTAAAATTTGAGAAAAATTGGAACTGAAAAATAAAAATTTTCTCATCATCAGCCCAAACTAGTAAAATCCAGGATGAAAACAAAAATTTTTACCTGTAATATTTTCCCACTTTTGCCAAGTGTCCGACCCGGGGACCAGTCTTACTTGCTAAAAAAAAGATAAAACATATAAATAAAATAAGAAATATTAAATATAAGTAAATAAAGCAATATTTCTACATTAAGAAAAAAGAAACTTTGCCATAAAATTAATTTTTTTGAAACGAAAATAAAATCCCAGCTAATTTTCTCGTTAGACTTCTTTCTTTTTTTTAAATCGCAATAACTGATGAGTCAAAGTGTTGTTGTTTTTTTAGATTTTTATGTTTTCCAGGTGTATTTAATTAGCAACAGGTGAAGAATTAGGAGAACGCATTGTTGACATGAAAATAAAAAGATTATGAAGAATGGAGGAAGAGAGGAGCGAGGAGTTTAAAGGAAGCTGTCAGTTTCTAAATTATTGTTCTTCTGAAAATTTCTCATTGTTTGAGCTGGAGAGAGGCTTCTTCTCTAAAGCGTTTTTTAATGTCACCCGTCTGAATAATTAAGAAACCTTGACATTCATTTCTACAGAAGAGGAGAAAATTATACAGGGGAGACGGAAGCATGCAAGTTGACGCTTAGTTTTTTTTTTTTTTTTTTTTTGCATGACTATAAACGCAAAACATACCTAGAAATTCTCCCCCATTATTTTTTTGGAATCAAAACTAGTAAAAATTAATCTCAATAAAATTCACGGTCATAAAAATGTTTTTTCCAAGTTAAGTTTGGCCACTTTACTTCCAGGTGTTACTCCAAAAAAAAAACAGGCATTCTTGAAAACATTATTTGAAAAACAGTGTGATTCACAAAAATTACAGGTGGTCAGAACAGTACTCTATTCATAAAAAGGAAAAATTTAAATTTTCACTGAGAATATAGAAGACGCATATTGGCATTTTCGCGATTTTGTGTGAAATGGGCCAATTATCAGTTTTAACGAGCTATTAATTTTCATCAAAAATATAATAGTAATTACCGGGGGGAGGGGGGGCTTGGTCAGATCCGCAAAATGAAAAATCATGCTAAGACAATAAAAATTGTTAAGAACCCAAGCAGACTTGACCCAAATAGCTAAGTTTAGCTAAATTTAATCGGATCTTTTGTTCCCCATAACTCTAAGCTTCTAATTAAATTACAGTCATCGAATTTAGATTTCACGACATTTAGCTCAAGTGTATCCCTGCCCTTCTGTTAGTGGAAATAAATGCGGGTGTTGATGTTTTGTCGTCTTAGAGATGAAGATGCTCAGGTAAGAATTTTAAAGTGAAAGGGTTGTTGACCCAGCCCAGAGCTTTTGTTTACGAAGAAATTGCATAGAGACTTCCATGGTTGAGACTCTGTGAATGGACTTTAGTGCTCTTCTCCTTTGTCCTTGGGGCAAGGACACTTGGACTTTAATTAAACCCGAGGATCTTCTTCTTCAGAAAGTGAATACAAATAGAGAACGTGTGACTAAAAATAGTATTTGGAGGAGGGAGAGGTGAATTAGATGCTCATTATTACGTCAAGGGAATAATAACCAAGACTTGGAATGCAATGAAGACTATGAACCACGGATCCATCTATTCACCCTTAATTAATCACCTCATCAAATCATCAGGAACAGAAACAAAAATTATTTGACAGATTTATCTATGATTTAAAAATGGGAGGATGCCGGGTTCCCATATGAATTATTCATAACGTAGCGGGTTATTCCATGAAATTCACCCAAACGGAAATAAACGGCTGTGCCCTTTAAACTTCGTCCGAAAATTTCCTCACTCCCTCTAATCGATTTTGCTGAAAAAACCGTGGCCTAGGCGGCCTCGCTTGAATTTCTTCTGTTGTAGTTTTAACCTTTTCAAAGCGCATAACGGACACAGCTATGAAAAGAACGCACAGATTTCATGCTACCAGAGTTGACTTTTTAAAGAAAAAATTTGTCCGTTTAAAATGCAGCATGCAGCTGCTGTTGCTGTGAGAGAGCAAATTCTTTTCGGCGTCTGGGCCATTCCTGGCTTGGCTATGAGCGTCAAACCGTAAAACAGGTTTGACGCACGTTAAAGCCAATTCCTTCAATTTTTTCCGGTTTCCTGCTGATTCTATTGACTCGTCTTTCAGTCAGGTGCAAAACTATGTAGCAAGTCACCATTGTTTTTACTGTTCTTATAAAAAAAATTTGAAAGAAACGGAAAAAAATTTTGCTGAATTTTTTCGTAGAAGATTCAGATTTTTTAAAAATCCTTTAGCTTGTAAGCTTGCGCTGGACTTTTTTTAAAATTTAGCTTATTTAAAGTTTCTGGTTTGATTAACAAGCAATTGCATGATTCGACCTAAAAATCTGGTACTTCCAATCAGACAAATGACCGGCGGATTTCCAACAACCTCTTGGAGTAATTTTTACGCCGTATTTTAGAATTTTAATTGAAGCTTGTGTTTTGGCTGGATATAGTTCTAAAATTTTAAATTTTTTTTGAAGTAGCCTTTGAAATATTTTGGTAACTAAAAATTACGAAAACAGCCTAAGAAAACTTTGTTTCAATTAATTTAAAATCAAGAAATGTATACGAATGTTTAGAACTTACCTCTGCAATTTTGTAGTCTATGATCCAATCAAGTGCAACCCATTTAAAGAATACAATAAGAAAAAGCAGAGTAAAACTAAGAACGAGTAAAACCACTGGCCACTTGGTCCGTACATGTGAACAAAAGGAAGCCGAGCAGCTCCTCTTCTTTTTATTATTTCCATTAGAAATTTTCATTATGAGAAAATTAGAGTTCACACAGCCTACGGAAGTCCTATTGATTAATTTAAAATTCCGGACTGATAAAAAAAGTTTTTTTTTTCCAACTTCTTAAAACAAAAAATATTCCAGGTCCATTTCCAGGAGGTGAGTATACTATGCTCCGGTTGACAGTATCCCGAGGACTGATTGGATCTTCCCAAGCCGCCGCTCGCAATATAAGGAATAAATGAGAGGGAGTTAAGGAAATGCAGAGATGAAGAATCAACCTGTCTGAGAGTAACCTTCAGGATTCGTCAACTAATGGGCCAAGCAAGTAAGCGGAATATGGAGCCCAAATCCTAGAAGAATCTTACATCCCACCAAAACTACTCCTAGCATCACCCCAACCCTTAATTCCTCATCATCAAACCAACTCCTGGCCTCGAGGAAGGTAAAGGTCAATTTTCTAGCCAAATAAATTAATTTTAATTCTCTTCATCCAGTTATCTCCATCAAGAAAATTTTTTCGTGTCTTTTTCTTTTATATTTTACGTAATAGGGGGAAATCCTAAGAAAGTAATTGCTGGGGAATTAGTCACTTACGGTTGAAATGGACAAAATTTTATCCAAACTCCAAAGATCAAGTTTTTTTTTTGTTCCTTGGAATTTTTTTCAGTCTAATATCCGTAGCTTGAAGATGTCCGTTTTCTGAGTTTTTCTAAGAGTTTGATGTGGAAGAGGTGTACCACCCTTGAATTAAAGAAATTATTTGAGATAATTTTAATTTGCATGATCTTTGGAGAGTTTGATTTTATTGCGATCCCCAAAACTTCCTCTTAACACATCGTAAAAATCGAAAAAAAGAAGAAACTGAAAGCAATTTTTATTTACTTGTCAATGTCAAAAAACGAGTTTTACAGTTCCACTTAAAAAAAAATTAAATCATGTATACTTTTAAATCATGATTCGGGTTTGTGTGGTAAGTTAAAACTGAATTTCCGGTGCAGTTCTTGATCTTTGATCATTATGAAAAACTAGCTACTAGCTATTCCGCCCGTGCAAGCACGGGCAAGTTTAAAGTCTAAAGTTTCGAATTTTACACATGACCGAACTTTGAGGTGAGCCAAAAACACGGAAAGCAGGGTCACCGGTGTTTAAAATTTGGCACAGGGGTAGCAGATATGTTGGTCTGTCATTAACATGAGTTACCCCAAAACACACATCTTAGTTCCCATGTAACTGGGCATCCGCTTGGCAGCGCGAAATTTGAAAATTTTACAAAATGACCGATTTTTGAGATGCGCCGAAAACACGCAACGCAGGGTTACAGGGGGTTGAAATTTGGCACAGATGCAGTGGACGTACTGGTCTACCATTAGCATGATTTCCACGAATACGCTATTTTTCCTTCCGGGTTTGCGGAGTGTTCAGATTACTTCGAACAGTCAATTTTGAGATTTGACGTATACTCGAGGCATTTTTAATTTGCACTTCTCCTTTCCAAAACTGTTGTTTCCCTCAAAAATTTCAGGACCGGGGCTCGCAGAATAAGTTGTAAACTAATGGGATTAATGAGAGTAAAGTCTGTTGCTTATACTTGCACCGGTCCTGAAAATTCCGAGCGAAAAAGCAGCTTTGAAAAAGAGAAGTTCAAATTAAAAATGCCTCGAGAGTATGATCGAATTTTGAGGGCCAAAAATAGGGAAGGCAGGGTCGCAGGGTGTTCATAATTGGCACAGGTGTAGTGGACATACTTGTCTACTATTAGCATGAGTTACACCAATACGCACCTTTTAGATCCCCTGTTACAGATCATCCAGTTAGCAACGCAGAATATTAGAATTTTGCGCATGACAGAATTTTGAGTTGGGCCAAAAACAGGGAAGGCAGGGTCACAGGCGTTGTAGACTTACTGGTTTACCATTTACCTGAGCTTCACCAGTACGCACCTCCTGGTTCCCTACAGGTGACCTGCTTGGCAACGCAGAATTTTAGAATTTTGCGCATGACTGAATTTGTAGTTGGGTCAAAAACGAAGAAGGCAGGGTCACAGGGTGTTGATATTTGGCACAGGTGTAGTGGACATGCTGGACTACTGTTAGTTGTACCTTCAGCAATACGCTATTTTTGGTTCTCTGTTTACAGGGCATTCGGTGCTGCACATTTTCTAAGCTACTGTTTAATGGGAAAATTGCTGTTAGTGCAATAACTGTTTTTAAGTGCGAAAACTTCTGTTAAGTGGAAAAGTTGCTGCTAAGTTCGAGAACTTCTGTCAATTGGAAAAACTGCTCCTAAGCGGAAAAACTGCTGTTAAGTGGAAAAACTACCGTTAAGTTGAAAAACTGCTGGCTTCACGGCCGGCCCGCAGACTCGCCTTTATAATAGTTTAATGCTGAAAATTTGAAAAAGAAGTTGAGAACCATAAAAACTTTTTTTTAAACTTGAAGAATTTTTGAAATCTTTTAGATTTTATGGGCTTTCAAATTTTTTCACGGCTTGTTTTTGGAACCGACCGGTAGATATATGGTCAGCAGTAATCCGATCCTAACAAGCTGAATATTCGCATGTTTTAATGAAAAGTGTAAAATCCAGTTCCCAAAACTGTGGTATTTACGTCAGAAAACCAAAAGTCAGAAAACTTGCTGATTTTATAGCTTTTAATTGATGAGATTTCGGTAGGTCTGTCTGTCAAACTCCTGGATGACGTTAACATTTTTTAAGACATCTGCACCTTTAATTGCAAAATAAAAAGAAAGCGAATGGAAAGTTTCGACGAATTTTTTGGAAACACGCGTCAACATCCTCCAGGCAAGAAGAAAATATAAAGAACATTGTAAACCGTGCTAATTCAGTTGTAAAATCGAGGAGAAAAGTATTTTGCACATGAAAAATAAAAACGATGAGTATATGAGATGACCGCAGGCGAAGGTGACCAGGACTGTGGAAGAAAGGACTTCTAGAAAATTTTAGATGGAAATGACGCAGATGGCTTTAAGTAATAGCAAATGCTATCGTAATTTTCCTAGGTTCTCCCTCTAAAATTATGAGAATGAAAAAATCTGAAGGTTTCTCCGGAGCATGGCTAGAAATTTTTGAATTCGTGAAGCAACCTCAAAAAGAGATGAGCGTAACTAAGTCCCTTTGGAATTCCAGTTGAGCTTTCTGGTTCTGAGAATTCTTTAATATTTTCTGAATACTTTCACACGGAAATTAAATCTTCTTCGCCAAATATTCGGAAATTTAAAAAACGAAGGTAAGCTTTTTTTTCGCAGTTTGTAGGATGCAAATCCTACTTGTTTCTTGCCCTTGGAAATCTGTGATATGTAGCTGGTCACTCCCCGCTTTTTATTTCATAACTGAATTTGTTTACCAATAAATCCTGCGAGTGCCTTTTATTTAAATCTATTTCATTTTCTGAATTCAATTAATTTTCAAAACAAAAAAAAAATGAACAAAAAAAAAAATAAAAAAAATAAAAAGATAAAAAATTCCTTACTTTTTTGCTTATGGCACGTGGCCGTGAAGGATGATCGTGTAATCCCACGTGTCATGGAAGGCAAAAGCAAATGTAATGACATAACAATGAACATTTGTCATCTGGTTCAATATTAAATTGAGTAATATTTAATATTTGCATAATTTACATAAATTACGTATGCACAATTTCTATAACTTTGTAGTACTAGAGTATAACGAGCTCAGCAGGAAGCCGAGGCGTGAAGAAATTAATCTAAACCTGACTGAAGAGTTATGGGAATATTCTATTGTTGGCAAATAAGAGACTCCTCAAGTTCATTGTCAAAAATTCCAATGTCAAGGTCAGGTTTGTATTTAGCAACAAATTATACACCAGCAAATGTGGTACTGGTGGTTTACAAATTGTGTAAAACCAGTTTTTTGTAGGAAACGAATTATTACAGAAACCCTCAATTCTCTTTGCCCCAAGTCTCCATTAACAGGATAATGTTGTTAGTAGCGAAAAATATTCCCACAAAAAAATCATTCATTTTAGCAAGATTTTTTTTTATGAAGATTGCTTCCGCTTTTTTTAATTAATTTCCCAACGTGAAACGCTCAGTATCTGTGACCAGGAGCGTAAACTTGGAGTAAAAACTTCCGAAAGCTCAGTGAAATGAAATTAGTTGAAACTAAAACTGAGTACGAGCTTGGTTACTGCAAAACGGGGTGCATCCGGAAGCTGACTTTGTACACACAAATTTGAGCAAGCTTTTTGCTCAACTTTGTGTAATATAAATCAACTTATAATGTTTCAGAATTTTCCAGTAAGCATTACACCCTCGGCTGGGTTTCTAGGCAGTGTGTAAACGCAGCGTCGGCGGCAATGGCGGTATGGGAAAAGAAAATTTCAATACATTTCAATTTCTTGAAAAAAAAATTCTAAACGGTTCTTCTGCTTTGCTGCAGAAGCTGTCTGCCAAAACTTTTCAAATGTTCTGACGTCTTAAGGATTAAGTTTGCGCGCAATTAAAAGAAATCTTAAGCGTTTCGTTAATTAGGGCCTAAGCTGCTGTTGTTTAAGTGGAGCTGTTCCAATCCAACCCACCTTACGGTAGTCTGAATAAATACAAAATGTTGAATAATTTTAAAATGGCTACGAGCAAGGGATCAAGATACGAAATTCGATTTACAAAGAGTTTGGAGTTCCAAAGCAGAATTTCGGAAGACTCCTCTCGCCTCCAGACAAATGAGGTTTCTATTTAGTCTAAAACTTCTTTAGAAAATAATGACAAAGGGAAGATGATAACAAAATAAAGACAAAGAGAGGCTGCTATGAGACACTTTCTTCTGTTCTTTCCAACTTCTAAAATACCAAGCTGCGCTGGAGGCAGGAAAAGAAAGGTGGGTGGGTGTGAGTGTGAGATGATGGATCTCACGTTAATATTAATTATTTAATCTTTATTTATATTACTGGCTATATGCACAACGTTGAGCGTCCTTCACGTTCCCCGTAATTAAATGAAAAATGCAAGAAAATAAAATTGAATCCTCTTGTTTTTATCATTCTGTTCCACCAGAGGTGAAAATTAAACTATCAATTATTTTCAGTTTTTACCTGAGGAATCTGCTTTTTTTTTTATATAGCTTGAAAGCAGGAAGAGATTTTTAGAGGAATAAAATAGGAGAAGCTTAAAGTGAAAGCGCTTTCTCCTCAAATGACTTCCGGACATCCGCGACTCTCCTCCTACACTCTCATTTTTACGAGATTTCCCTGCAATAGCGTGAGTTGGGAAAAAGGTGGCTCAAATATTCCTTCCTTATTTTACTCGATCATGTAATAGAATTCAGTGCTCTATGGATTTAGATTAATGGGCAATAAATAAAAATGGATAAACAAATACACCTGCCCGCTAAACCATGATCCAGTGGGAAGAATGTTCTTCGAATAAAGTGCTGCATAAGGTTCCACCTGCTACACTCTCAAATGACGTTCTTAAGAAACCATTTTCTATGTTGTTCTATGAAACCCGAGATGCCCCTTACCGTCGAATCGGGTGATAAGAGACACGTGATGCAATTGGTGTCATTGCTTCAAGAAGGCTAGCGGTCGTGCTTGTAAATAGTAGTTCAAATTTTTTTGGTGTGTCAGGAAGGAGAGGTCACATTCCAACGGTGAGAAACGAATATTCTGAACTTTACTGGACTCCCTTTTGCGTTTTTCAGAAGCTATGGAATCCCTATTTACTTATTTGCACCTTCCGTGGAAATCCTTGAGGGATGCTAACCCGTAAAAATTAACGTTCCTAGGGTAGACATGGGAATTCATTCTTTTTAAATTTGAAAACCCGAAAAACGTGTCTTTGTAAGTTCTAGATGTTCTGGATTCATGGATTTGCGTGAAACCGGGCAGAACTGTAATGATAACGGGTAAATCAAAAAAATTGCGACAACGGTAAATCGCCGTTGTATTTATTTTTTATGTGCAAATTTCAACTACACCATCGTTTTCTACACAAGGTTTCACGTTAGATCGGTTTCACTGTCAATTCAGTTTGGGGAACATCATGCGTTCCTGCTCCATTGAACCCAGAGGTCTCCAAAACCGCTTTGGATCGCCTTATAAAAAAAACCGCCGAAATTCGTTCTGCTGTCCCAATCAGACGTTGTAATTTTTTTTTAGTCCTGTGGCATGTTCTCAAGTTTTCTGGGTTTAAGATTTAATATCCACAGTTGAAAAAGAAAATCACAATTTCCGATTGAAACAACAGGTGAATTTCAACTCTGGCAAAATTTTCTCTTAGTGCGTCCAAAGTGGTTTTGCAGGCCCTTGTCTTCAACGGAGCAGTAACGCAGGATGTTTCCCGAACTGAATTGACGGCGAACCCTTTCCAACGTAAAATTTAGCGTAGAACACGATGGTGTCATTGAAACTTGCAAAAAAAATACAAGCTTTTAAACGGTGATTTAAGGTTGTCGCAATTTTTTTGGTTCACCCGTTATTTGTGTAGACAATTTCTGCTTGGAAACAGTACGGAGATTTTCATGATAATTTTACCATCTCAGAATAGAACTGGAAGCTGGGATGATCCAGACTTGCATTTAGATTTTTGGACGTGAATGGCTGTGAAAAATGCATGATATCTTATCTGTAAATGGATTTTACGGTGTCCCCCAATTATCTCCAAAACAAAAATCTCCATTCCGAAAATCTCCACTACAAAATCTCCACACCAAAAATCTCCAATGACCAAAAATCTCCACATGCCAAAAATCTCCATTCCAATAATCTCCATTACAAAATCTCCACCGACCAAATATCTCCACTCACCTAAAATCTCCAAAAATGAAT
>JABASM010002377.1:0-11237 GCA_019776545.1 Brachystomella parvula | reverse complement strand
TTTAGAATAATTAATTTGGTGAAGAGGAAGGAAGTGATATTTGTTGTCTCGGTTTTTTCTTAAGGTGATGTGCCATGGGAGCCATGGGAATTTTTTGATTTGTTGAGAAGTTCTGGGCCTCTTTGCCTTTAACTTCAAAGCAAGGCAAGTGAAAATAAAAAAAATTTCCGAATTAATGTTCAGAGGGACTGGAAATGCCTTATTTAAAAGTTATGCTAGTTCCAAAAATTCTTAGTTGACTAGTCATATGAAGCAGCCGCTGCTTTACTACCGAGGCAAAAGGAAGTACCGCAAATTTTCAAATTGTAGCCGGGTTCCGGATAGTAGCCGTGGTCGGAAGTCAGGGGAAGGAAAACTAGCCTGTTCCAAGTAGCCGGGGTCCCTGTCTTTCAGCATGCATTTCTTGATTTCATTCTTTTGCTTTTTAAAAAATGGTCCTAAAATGCCCAAAATGCCCATTTTGACATTGATTTCAAACTTAAAGTACAGAGGGTAGGCCAGGACTATTTACTCAAAGTGTTTAGCTTAAGATTTTTAGAAAAAATCGTTTTTTCCAAACGGTAACTTGATTTTTGGGGTAACTTGATTTTTTTGCTTCGAAAATGTGTCTAGGTAGCAGATCCTTACCAATGGCTCGAAGATTTGAATTCCAAAGAAACAAAGAGTTTTGTCGAATCCCAGGGTCAGCTCACATCGGATTTCATCGATGCCTTACCTGACAGGGAACTCATTCGGCAGAAATTGGAAGGCTATGTTAACTACCCCAAATACACTGCACCAATGAAGAAGGCCGGAAAATACTTTTATTTCCGAAACACAGGGCTTCAAGGGCATGAGTGAGCCTGACCAAACATACTCTTTTTGTTCTGTATTTCTAAAGAGGGAAGTGTTTGACATGCGTGTCTTCAGAAGTCATAAGTGAAAGGTAGTATCCTCTATTCGATGAATTTAAAGCGCCTTGTTCAGCTGCAAGACCGCCATTTTGAATTTAAACTCGAACCTCGAAACTTCTAACAAAACGGTAGTTTCTCTAAAACCGTCCAGAATTGCGGTGTCGAAGACCTCAAAAAAATGAAGTCGTTTGTGCAGAGAATTTTGCGTCGTAAAGTCATTTTATAATTTATTTAGAAACTTTTATTTACATTTACCCTCTTAGCCTTGATTACGTAATCATCGCGCAAAATAGCATCAATGCATACCGTAATCATCCGTAATCTGTAGCCCAGAACATACATAGGTTGAACTGATTACATAATATGCGAATGAACCCTATCATCGTTTAAAATACAATGCGCATGTCATAAGCTTCCCTTGTAAGACAATTGAGTTAATTTTTTTGTTCAAATTCCTAGCGTATTTCTGGTACAAGATGATTTGGACTCCGAACCTCGCGTCGTCTTCGATCCGAATGAAATGAGTCCAGATGGGTCCATTGGTTTTGCAGGGGACCTCGAAATTTCCAGTGATGGAAAAACGGTGGTGTACACTACGTCTGTGAACGGGTCCGATTGGACGGTTGCACAATTCCAGGATATCGAGACCGGGCGGGTTTTCGAAGATACTTTGAATTTCATTCGATGGCCTACGTTCCAGTTTGACCGAGACGGAGCTGGCGTTTTCTATTCTGTAAGCATTAAATTTTGCTTCACTAAATAGCAAAGCTATGCCTTTATTTCAAAATTTAGCGATTCCCTGCTGTTGAAAACGGGGAGCCGGAGGCCAAGAATCCCTCTATCTCATACCACAAAATTGGGACGAAGCAGAGTGAAGACAGGGTCGTGGTCGACATTCCCAACACTCCAGATTGGTTTCTGTAAGCCAGGAGATAAATCTCTGTAATCAGAATTGACTTTTCATTGATTATTTTTGTTTAGTTATGCATACACGTCCACCTGCAAGAATTACTTGTTGCTCAAACCTGCACCTGACTTCATAGCGAATTCTGTCCTCGTTGCAACATTAAATGGCTCAAAAGTCACTTCAGAATTTTTGGAAATTTTCTCGGCCACGGAAGAAAAGTCTCAGCTTAACGTAAAGCTATTTTGAACGGAATTTTTCAAAAAAAACCCACAGGTATCATCTTTTTTTTCCATTTTCAGTACGTCACAAATTTTGGAGACACTTTTATTTTTCTGACAAACAAAGATGCACCTAATTTCAAACTTGTCAAAACGAAGATTGACCCTGCAAGTGGTACTTACACTGATTTTGAGACATTCGTACCTGAGCATGAAAAAAATATTTTGAAAGCTGCTTCTCCCATCGATGGGTAAAACTAATTTTTTTTCAGCATTGAAATATTGCAGTTAAAACCAGGATTTGAATTTTCCAGGGACAAGCTTGTTTTGACTTATTTGGAAGACGTGAAGCATAAGCTCTTCGTTAAATATCAAAATGAAGGAGAGAGAACTGAAAGCATTGAAATACCGGAAGGCATTGTCACGGGTCTCTCCACTGACCAAGCGAACAATGAATTTTTCTTTAAATTTCAAAACCTTGTGTCCCCTGGAACGATCCAGAGATGCGTTCTACAAGGAAGTTTGAACTGCCAGGTAAAGGGCCCCGCCACAATAACATTTGGAAATAGGCGACATACAACTTTAAAATAAAATTTGTGGCATTAACTCAGTTTTTACCGTAGAATCGATTTGTGAAAACCATTTTTCCAAATTCGAATTGGTTTGACCTCTAGAGGTCACCAAAGTTCAGTCAGCTGGCCTCATCGATCGAGTCAAGTGATACATCAATCGAAAGGGCTTGGTTTCCTGATTCTAAAAATATGCTGCACTTGACTATTTAATGAAAAAAATGGCTGCCAGAGGTCATTTAAAGTTAATCGTAAGGTTTGGAGACCCGTAACGGCCATATTGTACACTGAAAATGTCAACTGTATTATATTTTTTAGAGTAGGACACAAAGCCTTTTCGATCGGCGGATTGTTTGTCCAGATCGGTTAGGTCAAGGGACTGACCTTTGCTGACCTCCAGAGGCCTAACTATTTAGAATCTGGAAAAACGACTTTCACCAATCGATTCTACGCTAAAAACTGAGTTATTAACTCAGTTGTAGTTGTAGTTGTAGTCTTAAAGACTACAACTTTTGTTTTAAAGTTGTAAGTCGCCAATTTCCTAATCTTATTGTGGTGGGGTCATTTACAAGAATTTTTCTATCGTATGCAAAAAAACATGACCGGGTATGCTAATTTTAGGTGCACAGAGAAATCGAGGGTATCGACGTATCAGGCTACGTAACGAAACAGGTTTTCTACCCCAGCAAAGACGGAGAAATCATTCCGATGTTTGTTGCACACAGAAAAGTGAGGATTTATTTAAAAAATTTAATCTTTTCTACACTATTGAAACTTTTTTTGTATGTAAGGACTTGGTTTTGAACGGCAGCGCTCCAACTCTTCTATACGGATACGGTGGATTCAACGTTGATTCACTACCGGAGTTTTCCCCGTTTAACTATGCCTTCATGGAGTACTTCAACGGGGTTTATGCAAGTGCAAATATACGTGGTGGCGGGTTAGTTAACTCTCGGAAGGCCAGGCGCTGCATATTTATGCACCAATGCTTTTTCATCAAGCTTTGCCGCATCCTCAGCTTATTAATTCAATTTTTAACCTACCCTTTCCCTAGTTTATACTGGAACCCGTTTTTAATTACGTTATACGCTCGTTAGAAGGACTTTGCTGTCATTGCAAAATTCTCCGAAAAAGGCTCAACTTTTGCTGTTGAACCCTTGCAAGGCTTAAAATTTTGAAATCCGGGACGGCTACCGGTGACAATATTGTTAATAGGAGATTCCGTACAGCAACTGAACATGGAGTCTACCATAAGCTACTACAGTTTTACAACCATATAGCTAGTTAGGCCAAAAATAGATTACTCAAATGGTACGAATTTGGAAGAATTGACAACACTAGACGCCGTTATAGGTTTGTTGAAAAAGTCATCATCACTGGCCGTACAAGGTTTTAGCCATTTAGTGTGGCGGCGTAGGTTCAGCCAGTCCAGCGTGCAAGTGGTACGTCCCAGCGCTTAATTCTCAACCCCAAAAAGCTAGGATTAACGTTTTTTTGGGAAGGTATGGAAAGTTTAAGCCCCCTAGGCAAAAACCTTGTTGAATCTGTTCAGCTGTGACGTCAAGTTTTTTCGTTTAGCTTTTTTCTATCATGGCCGTGGTGTCTTCTGGGCAGGACGAAGGAAACAAAAGGAGATTATTTGCCAAAAAATTATCTTGATTTCAAATTGCACACTTTTCGTATTTTACTTTGGTATGCATTTGTAAAACTGAATTCTGAAAGTTGGAAAAGTTGATGAAATTAACTGTTAATTTAAATTTCTTTCCGGAAATATGCATAGCCCGGTGCAGCAAGTGTTAGAGGCAGAATCAAGCTGAGGGAGTGGATGAGTAAAATTTTAGGTTATAATTTTAGTAAATCATAAAACACTTTCAGGAATAATTTTTGTTTCAAGGGAATACGGTGAAAGATGGCATGCGGCTGGATCACTTTTCAACAAGCAGAATTCGTATGACGATTTTCAAGCCGCAGCAGAATACCTTATTCGAGAGGGATACACCACCCCTTCCAAACTTGTAATCCATGGAGCTTCAAATGGTGGACTTTTGGTATCCGTTTGTGTGAACCAGCGTCCTGATTTGTACGGAGTAGCCTTACCGGACGTGGCGTAAGGAACATACAGAAGCAAAATCCAGTCGATGAAAAAGCTCGCATGCTTATCATTTTGCACTTTTACTAGGCTCACGGATATGCTGAGGTACCAAAGATTCTCTATTGGATTTGTTTGGTGCTCAGAGTATGGCTGTTCTGAGAACGAGACGGAATTCCGCAACCTCTACAAGTTCTCTCCGCTCCACAATATTAAATTTCCTGCCAATACAAGTCAAGGCTATCCTGCTGTTCTAGTTTCTACAGCTTCAAACGATCAAAGGTTACCGCCAAGCCACTCTTATAAATTCGTCGCAGAACTCCAGCATTCAATTGGAAAAAATGAAAAACAGGTAGCTCCCCTCAAACTAATCACATTCTTTACTGTACATCTCTAGCACTGTCTCATTTATGCTTAGGTCAATCCTTTCCTACTGCGTGTAACAGAAGGAGCTGGGCATAACAGCGCCGCAACTCCGATTGCACAACAGATTGACGACTACTCAAGCTCGTATGCCTTTGTTGCTGAGAAATTCCGGCAAGATAAAAATCGAGTTTGAAACCAAGTAGCAATTATGTTGGAGAACAGACAATGTTATCTTAAAAATATTCGGACGTACCTTAAATGAGAAATCAATGTTAGAGGTCAATAAAGACACATTTTTGGCTCATCATGTTTCTGAGAAAAAAATTAAAAGTAAAGCTACTCGAAAACAAGGGATTCGTGTTTCAATCACGTGTGCTCCAAAAAGGAAAGCTTGGCAGATATTTAAGCAACATAGGTATTTAAGGTAAGACATACTGCTGATAAAAGTTCGTCGTTTGAGCATGAAGCTAACGAAAAAGGAAGCCTAAATTTTTCAAGTTGGCTAGGGCTAAACTTCCCCATTCTTACGACGGTGTTGTTCCGGTTTTCAATTTTCCAGTTTCTGTCGTACATGTTCTTCTTCCACTTCTTCTCTCTCCGCTTAAATGTTTATGTTGCAAAAATATCCTAAAATGTTTCCAGGGGTCCTTAGTTTTAAAGACTTTTTTTTAAATAGAAGAGTGAATGTAGAATAACGTTATGGGGTTTTATGCGATTTCCTTTTGCCTACAGCCTTGTCGCCATGTTGGGCCGTCATGTGGGTGAACATGACAAAAAGCTGAGGTCAACAAGCTTTCCTTTGCTGTCAGGGTTGTCTTGCTCCGCCGAAGTTAATGTCGTTCACCGCACGTCAAGTTGTGACCGGCTTTTTTATTTGGCAGCAGTAAGAAAACTCCATAGCATAATGCAGTAATACTTTTTAGCTTTATGAAAACTGATTTATTAAAGCTCAAACTTTGCTTCCTTCCAGTGGATGAGAGTGTTTTGGAAAAAAAAATCCAACTTGATCCATTATTTAGCCGATGGATTTTCATCAAACGTAGGGGAGTCAAGCTTTCCAAGAACCAAATACCTGTTCGGCCTTGCCTATAGTGATAAGCTAGGCGCATAGTTTGACTTATAGCATGCTAGCAGCAGACAAAAACCAACATATGATGATGACGTGCAGTATAGTGAGGAGATAGAGAACACTTTTCAAGGGGGAGGGCAAATTTTGCCGGATGAATCCCCCCGTTAGATTTTACTGAAATTTTTTGTATAGCATCTCTGAAGCAAACAAAGCAACTTTTTCGAATGAAGTTTTTCGAAATTCGCTTTCGCTAGATCTCAGAGGTCACCAAAAGTCAGTCAGCTGACCTCACTGATCAGGTCACTGAGGCCGCAAAAGCTTTCGCTCAGCATTAAATGACCTCTGGCGGCCATGTTGTATGCTCAAAAGGCGAAGTGTAGCATATATTTAGCGTCAAGATATCAAGCCCGTTCGATTGACGTATCACTTGACCTAATCGGTAAGGTCAGCTGATTGACCTTTGGTGACCTCTAGAGGTCAACCGAAAGCAAATTTTGCAAAATTTCATTTAAAAGTTGTTTCGTTTGCTTTAGAGATGCTATATAAAAAATTTCAGGAAAATTTAACGGGGTGGGGGGACCCATCCGGTAAAAGCCCTTCCGCTTTGAATAAACTAGCTCCACTTTGAAGTTTCGGCTCGTTATTTCCTCTTCTGCGGTGTCTGTCCGTCCGTCTGCCGTTGGCGCGATAACTTGCGAACGATTCGCCGTAGACTCTTCAAATTTGGTATACAGGTAGAAGGTTACGCTGAGAAGTTTCAGTTCGAATTTGGGCACTGTAGCTTGAGCGCTTCTCGCGCAGCGTATATAAAACGCTGCAAACTCTTGTGGTTTTGATGCACGTCTCAGAATCGCCCCGGGTAAGCAATTTTTTTCTGATACAAGGAAACTATTTGGGTCAAACTAGGTGCATGAACTCCGAAGGCTATGGTTTAGGTGAGGTCGAGCTGCAGACATTCTTAAAGCTTTAGCGACCCCTAGCGGCAGTGTGATGCATTATATGGTCAAGTGTGTTACATCAAGCCCTTTCGATCGACGTATCACTTGACTAGATCGGCGGGGTCAACTGATCGACCTTTGGTTACCTCTGCAGGTCAAGGGAGAATTTCAAAAAACCAAGCCCAGAACAAAATTTTGACGAGGAGAAGCTGTATACGAAGTTTCAGAACAAACGGGCTAAAATTTTAAACTTCCGTTGAAAAACTATATACAGCACAGACCCAAAAGGAGGCTATAGCATGTTCTTGGTCAGCAAGCCTCAATTCAAATAACTGGTGGCAAGTTTTTACCTATTATTGATGTTTTCTGGTTTTTTTTTTGTATTTTTCATGTTTTCCTAGGTTTTTGTCTATTTTACAAGTTATTTGAAATTTTTATCAATTTTAGACTTTTGAAATTTTTATGAATTTTTGACGTGTTTTGAAGTTTTTTTGAATTTTAGACGTTTTTTGAAGTTTTTATGAAATTTGGACGTTTTTGAAATTTTTATGATTTTAGACGTTTTTTTATATTTTGATTCCGTGATTCTCAAAAGCGGCGCATGATTCAACTTTTTTAGGATAACTTGATTAAAAAATTTCAATTCCTATACTTATAGAGTATAGTAAAATTATACCCCTTCAAAATCCTATAATAATTATAGAGTATAGTAGAATTTTTGCCTCTGAAATCCTATNCAACTTTTTTAGGATAACTAGATTAAAAAATTTCAATTCCTATACTTATAGAGTATAGTAAAATTATACCCCTTCAAAATCCTATAGTTATAGAGTATAGTCGAATTTTTGCCTCTGAAATCCTATAATTATAGAGTATAGTCGAATTTTTGCCTTAAAAAAACCTCTAACTATAGAGTGTACAACTACTATGCTCCCCCCCCCAGTATAACATTATAATAATGTTATACAACAAACCCCTCGAATTGCTTGTCTATCTCACATACGAATCCTAGAACACTGCATGATAGCCAGACTCAGCCAAATTCTAGCAGTGTTGCGAATTTCTGAAGTCGTATTAGACACTTTATAAAAATTTTTTGCTGAGTCATTCTATAATTATACAAATAGCAGTGTTCTCAAAGTTTACTGTCGAATTAGACAAAATTTTTTGCCAAGTCATCCTCCAATGAGGGATTCTCGATGGAGGAGGATGACCCGGCAAAAAAATATGTCTAATTCGACATTAAACTTTGACAACACTGCTAAAGTCTGTATAATTATAGAAGGACTCAGCAAAAAAATTCTTATAAAGTGTCTAATACACTTACCAAATACGCAACACTGAATTCTAGAACAGGGTGTATATGATTATGTGATGGTGGCTTTCTCCAAACTCATTGGAACTTCCATAAGAAAACTTTCTTCGCCCTCACATAATCATATACACCCTGTATCTTCTTTGCCCACATCCTCCTCCTCAAATTCTCCTCCTCATAAAAACGAGCATGAAAAAGAAAACTCACCCCGAATTTTCTCTACTTTATATACCACATCCAATGAAAGGATACTTGAGCTCACCATTTATTTCACTCAAAAGAATTATATCCTGTTCTAGTAATATAAGATGACTGGAAATTTAATTTTTAAAAAAGGTTAAGGATCTATAAGAAGACTTAAATGTAAAATTTTGAAAATATTTTTAAGGGACATATGTTTCAAAATGACTAGAATTTGGACTTAGCATCACTTGAAAGCCTTTCCTCCATGCTAGGAGAGATTTCACAAGCTAATCTTAAAAATTTCTTTTGAATAATATTAATAATTTTTATGAATTATAAATCACTTGTTATCCCTGCTATTGAAAGGGGAAATTTTGTTTGCTCATTGTTAGCCAAAACAGGGCTGATGTAGGAGAGATTCTTGGATTTCTCTCTACCACTTTGTGTTTCAATTATTGTTAGTGACTTTGCTCATCCTATTGACAGGGAAATAAAACATGTGAATCACCTGCACGCGATCTTGTAAATGCTTTAGAATTAATTTTCCTCAATCGTCTTTTTGAGGAGGCAAGTCCTTTGTTTTCCCATCACTTTGCCTACTTGCAATAATTTCTGATCGTTTCCATCTTGAGGGGCTTGACGGCTCTTGTCCAGATGAAGGTGTGACAGGTTTTTTACGGGTCAGTGGCCTCTGCTGACGCTGCTCCCCAGATGACAGTATCCCACTGCTGCTACTACGAGCAGGTAGAGCTGGAGTCTGTTGCTGTTGCTGCTGGCGAAGAAGAAACTGCTGCTTCAGTTGAATATTTCCTTGTGAGCGGAGTCGGAGGTTCGGGGTGGAAGCTGGAGAATTTTGATCCTTTGCAAATTTTTCAAAATCCGCTGTTTTGGATTTGATGAGGCCTGCAATGGCAGCTCCTTTCGTTTCCTTCCCTATGTGGTCCGGCTGGATGGGTGAAGGAGTTTTGGAAGAGCCACTCTCGCTTTCAACGGGTAAAACTGTAAGCGTTCCTATTTTAGGCAGTTGACTGAGTTTTGATTTTGTAACGACTGTGGTAGTGGCGGATGTAGGTGGGATTTCTTGCCCCGGCCCACCAATGAGAAACCTTGCAGTCATCTCTTCATATGGAAATGCGGTAGGGTCATAGGCAGGAGATCCTGGCGGAGACATCGGCCTCAGACCTACTTTCAGAATTTTCGTTTGTTATTTCCAAATATCTAATATTATTCACGGGAGGAAATTATCTGACCTTTAGGGCTTCTTTTACCACCATCATCACTTGGTCCCAGCAATTTCCCACCACCTCTTGCATTGCCCTCACTATTATCCTCCTCAATGAACGGAATGTCAGAGTCATCTATGCTTAGAGGAACCGGGATCTTGAGAGAAGCTGTGATGATCCTACTCTCCAACACTGGGGAACTTTGCCTTCGACTCAATGCGTCTGGAACCTGTAAGATCCCGTTTAAGTATTAGCATGGTTTCCAAGAGCATTGGGAATATGGCGCTCACCTTCAAATTTTGGTCCGAACTGCTCCGCTGCCTATCTGCTGAGTACTCCTCTGCTGCTGGTATAGCTTTTGAAAGGCCACTCTCTTTCAGGTTCATGGAATCCAGTGAACTTGCTCGTTTTGTTTCTCCAAGTGAAGAGTCCCTTCGTTTTCCCTTTGCTTTCTCACTTCCTGCATACGGAGTAACGGAAACCGAGAGAATTTAATATCGAAGCAATGGAAAATATCTTGGGCAAAAGTAAGCCTATTATCTACGTACCGGAAACGCTGGATGTTCTCGTCTTTGGGTCAGCCCGAGCTCTTCTGAACCAACGATTGCTTGACTTTGTACTGGAGCTATCTGACTCCCCACCGCTGTGCTGCTTGTCTCCATCCCCTCCACTGCGATCCTTACTTTCGTCCCTTCTTCTACCAGGTTCTCCCCTATTTTTCAGCATTTAAAAATTGACATCCAACCTGGAAGCTGGAAAGCAATAGTCTTACCTTCCATTCCCACCCTTTCCACCCTCTTTGTGCAGAATGTCTTCTCGCCTTTGAAATTTTTTAATGCCACCGGCTGCTTCATCCTCTCCCCACGTTTCCCCAGGTTCACTCCCCTCGAATACGCTGCACGACTCAGCTTCATCAGGCCTGGAAATGAAGAAAGCAAGGAAGCAATTCATATTCTGATTTTTTGGTGAATTTCAGAAATTAATTTACTCATCCAATGCTGCTCCACTTTTCTGCTTCAGAATATTTTCTACGATTTCAGGATGCTCATCCATGAGATGGACATAGACTTCATCAAGTAGTTCCGGAGAGATCTCGAATAAATCTTCATAATTGATGATCATGTAATTAACCACATCTATTGACTCTCTCCTTTCTCTCGTCTGGTTTGGATCACCGCTTGGAATTGTTCCTCCTCCGGGTGGAATAAATGGCAGTATGTTTGGGGCAATGAGTGTAGCTAAGCTGTAGCTCTCCATCTTGTTTCCATTCAGAATTTCACCTATGGGGATCGTAAAGCGTTAATGAACCCATAGTTTTCCCTCATGTCTTGATTGCCCTGTTTTGCCCAGCCCAGCCAAATGAGTTTTTGAAACAATATTATTGACGGGTGAAAAAACAGGCAGCTTGAAATAATTTCGAAAAGGAGCAAATTATTACAAAAATATCGCTATAATTTTGAACTGCAT
>JABASM010002376.1:0-11239 GCA_019776545.1 Brachystomella parvula | reverse complement strand
GTCGTTGGAAATATTACAGCTCATTGGGAATATTACTGTCATTGGGAAAGTTACTGGTCATCGGGAACATTACTGTCATTGGGAAAGTTACTGGTCATTGGGAACATTACTGTCATTGGGAAAGTTACTGGTCATTGGGAATATTACTGCGCATTGGGAATATTACTGTCATTGGGAAAGTTACTGGTCATCGGGAACATTACTGCTATTGGGAAAGTTACTGGTCATCGGGAACATTACTGTCATTGGGAAAGTTACTGGTCATTGGGAATATTACTGCTCATTGGCATTATAGCATGGCGGACGGCCGGACGGACTGACGGCCGGACGGACGGACGGCGCGCAAGATCCTTATGCCCTCTCCGCTAAAAAGAAAAAGAACGGGGTGTGACATCAGTGATCAACGGATAATAAAGACTCCAAGAGACCGAAGAAATCAGTCTCATATACGCTGATTATACAGAATGTTACCCTTTAATCAGAATAAAACGGAGAAACTAGTTCAACTTTCAAGCTTTCGAAAAAAAATCGGTCAATTTCGTTTGCTTCGCTTTGCGAATTGAAATTTTTCTAATTTCACATTCAAGAGACGTTAGCATTTGGGATGAACGCTGAGCAAAATCAGAGTCATCCAGTGAGCTTACGACATAATACTCCCACAGGTTTTTAATTTGGAGCAAAACTTCGGTATAGGACTGAACGCATTTCGACGATTTGATCTTCTGCTTCTTTCCCACTCGCCTGGTCAGTAACCTCACCGTCATTTAACTCAGCACCTGATTCAGAGCTTTGTAAATTATTCTTGACATAATTTTTTTCAAAACCACATTGCTTTGGTCAGCAAAAAAAAATCATTATTCGGGCTTTCGCCGGTTGATCAATATTAACCTAACCGGCGACAGCGAATATTTGCAAAACAGGAAGAAGATTTCTTTTATTTCCACTTTTTCAATTGTTTGGAAAAAAAATTTGCCCTGTTCTCAATCAATCTCGTTGGAATTTAAAGGACGGAAATTTTTTTAGGGAATAAGGGGAGAAAAATGACCCCGACAAAACAACATTAAGAAAGTGGAGCCATCTTTAAAAAAAAAAAGTTGTGTCCTTAAAAGTCAGTTTTTAGCGTAGAATCGATAGGTGCGGGTCATTTTTCCAAATTCGAATTAGTTTCACCTCAACAGGTCACTAAAGGTCAGCCCCGCCCCTTGACCACACGAATCTGGACAATACGTCGATCGAAAGTTCTTTAGTCCCTGATTCTAAAAATTTACTACGCTTGACCTTTTTAGTCCACAACATGGCCGCCAGGGGTCGCCAAACCTTCAACTGAACATTAAATATTTTAAATATATTTAATTGAAGTACTTTAAACATTTGAAATATTGGCACATTAAGACAAAAAACTTTAATGCTAGCACGGGCTTGACAGGCTGGTTTTTTTTTTATAGTTTTTGTGACCACCCTTTCCGGCACTACTAAAACAATGGCAAGTTATGGCAAGTCTTACAAGTTAAATTCCATCCGGGGATGCCAATAGTTAAAATAATGCTCAATAGTTCACTCTGGAATTAAAATGCTGAAAGAGCGAACATTTTAAGAGGAAGTTGTCGAATGTGTAGCAGAATGACTTCTATGCCCTCCGCCCCCTTTCATGTCCTATATCATTGCTCTTTTCGAATAGGACGTCAAGAGAAAGCTCAGAATCCTATTGTTCTCTTCTTTACCAAACTACTATCACTTTCAACAACTCGCATTTTCTTCTTCGGATGTTCTTCTGTCTGAAATTACTGAAGAAGTTGGGAAATATCCGAATTCAATCAGAAATTAATCAGACTAAAGTAGCCCCCGGTCTCCGAAGACTTTTTTGATAAGGGATGAACAAAAAGAAACTCTGCCTCCTTCAATCTCTTTGCAAAAATGCAACTAAACAAAACAATAAAATTCTCATTCTGAACTGATAAATTAAACTTCAATTAGACATGTTCCGTCAACCAGAAGATGTGCGAGAAACACCTACAACCCCTTGAACAAGAAAGCTTTGGTCGAATTCAGGGAAGTAAAATAAAAGACTTTGGAGCGAATTCGGAGAAGGAAAGGAAGCCTTGAAGGAAATCCTGTTCATTTTTTTTTGTTTTGAATCAAGCAGAAGTTTGGAAGTTAATTGCTGGTCAACGATGTCGACCTTCTCAGTCTCACATCCGCATCGCTTTTTGTATTTTGGATCGTTAACCAGTTTCAAAACAAGGAACAAAGCTTAGATCGCCCTAATCGAACCCTAAAGTCGAGAGAAAGTTTATGGGAAGTTCCGTTGAATTCCTAGTAGGCTGGAATGAGCACTTGCTCGTAATAGTTTCAGAGGATTTAAGACTTGGCGCTTGGAACTTGTTCTTACTGTACTGTGGGATGATGCAAAAGTCCTTAAATTAGGTGTACATTTTAATCCTCAATTTCAATTAAATCAATGGGTTTTCCCCGTTGAGCACCGCTTTTGCACCCCTACAGGGTGAAAAATCTCTTCATGTTTTCATTTAATTTTGGTTTAATTTTAATGAACTGTAGGATACTGAGGCGCTGTACCTTAAGCTTCTAAAGACTTGGAGTAATTCCCTCCTTTCCTAGAGGAATAATTAGTTTTGCAAAATCTGGACAGAGATTTTATCATTATCGTCTAACTTCCGAAACCTCCACATGCCGGTATTAATTATACGCCACATGAGACCACCGCCCTCCTGTGAAAATTCCTTTAGGAGAGCTAATGGTGACTTCCCTGATTCTATAATACTTTGAAAATTAATTATGAAAGATAAAGTTGGATCTGACTGAGAGAGCGAGAGAGTGTAACAAGGCAAAACTTTCTGCCAATTATCATTTGCGAGTGCCGACGTAAGTTCGTGCTCCGAAATTTTCCTAACAACAGGAAGGAAGGGTGAAGGGATCGGTCTCTGGATTTCCCAAGATACGCCGTCATTAAAACACTAATTCTATTTGGCAGTCGTATTTCCTATCCAACAAAGGGAGAGAGCGTGTAATAGATTTCTCCAAATCCTTAGAGACTCATTTGTATAGTCACAAACTGGGCCTCTATTATACGGTTTTCTATTCCTTTTTCAACATTTTAAAAACACAGAGCCCTTCAATTTAAGCACAGCTTGAGGAAAGGCTAATTCTTGCAAAAATAGATTCCTTTGCGTCAAATTTGATTTAATTTTGAGTAAAAGACATGGAAGTGAAGGGTGTATGAAAAAATTTTTGGTTCTGATGATTTCTTAATCCAGAGTCCTGCAATCCACGGATTTTCAGCGGAGAAAAGTGTTTTGCGATACTGGGTAGAAAGAAGTAAATCACCTTAGCAGCACTTTGGACTTTCTTAATTTGACGGTGCAAGGAAGGGAAATGCATTCTTTAGTTCAGGCTTTATTTCATACCTACTTTCTTCCCAGTACACTTTCAAAATTTCCTCAGGCCAATGTCAGACCAAACAAAATCTTGAGGAATGAGAGCCAGCAGATGACTGAATTATTCTTTCCAGCCCTGTGATGGTGCCAAAGTGGAAAACTTGGTTTTCGTTACGTTTATTTTAGCAAATTTTCACTTTTTCCCCACAGGCTATTCTGCAATGCCAAAATTTCTAGGCTCGCAGAAAGAAGTTGAGAAAGAAAAGTAAAGGGATCTTTCCCTTGAGGAGTTTAATTAGGAATACGAAGATTCTCGTCAGCTTCCAGCAGCAGCGATATGAGCGAACAATTAGCGTTAAATATTATGAAGAGTGCAGCAGAAAATCTTTCCGTCATGGCAGAACCATATAGTTTCTTTAATGGAAATCCTCAGAACTGTTTCAACCCTCTTCTTTCTCCTTAAGTCTTTTCTCATTCCAGAGTATTTTAAAATTTGCGTCCCTCAACAGCCAAGTAAAGACTTTGAAAATTCTACCACAAATTCCAGACCATGGAAAAAGCTTAATCTTCACCTCGATGAAGGATATTATTCTTTTGTGTAGGGAAATTCATAGAAGATAAAGTCCGTCGAGACAACGCTGTTGCCGAAATGTTAACGATGGATATGCCATATACCAAAGTTAAATTTAGTTAAGAAAAAGTTAAGTCTTGGTGGTTGAAAGTTGAGAGGAGGAAGTGAAACAAGTGTTCATGTTAAAAACTTTTTTCACTCAAGACGAGTCAAGTCAACATCTGCATTTGGGAGAAAGTATGGAAAAGTTGATGTAGGAATGCATGCGTCAGGAGCCAACAAAAAGACTTTTTGAAGGAGTAGAATGTAACGACGGTATTCTTGAGCTTTCTCTAATTCAATGCGGCGTCAGAGTGAAATTCAATTCAAATGCTGCCAAACGTCAAGCTGCATTTTACTATGTCGCTTCGCAATACAAAAGAATAAATTAATTGCTCATTTCAGCTGCAGTAAAAACAGAAAATTCAAATCTTAGCGCAAGTCGTAGGAACCCTCTTTTCAAATTTCAAAAATTTTTAAGCTGACTGAGTTACAGCTGCACTGATATATGAAGTTGATTTACTGGAAAATCAGAGGAACCTTGACAGGAATTTCGGAGGGATGAGATATATGATGAAGTGGATCACTAATTTAAGATGATGAGTGTAGTAAAGTTACTGTGAGCTGATCTCCCTCAAAAACACAAGTTTCTGGTTGGGAGTAACGTGAGGAGAAAGTAAATGGGTAAAAAGTTGGTGACTGGGACTTTCTCTTGAGTAAAAGTGGACTTTCTTCTGTCTCCTCTTCTTGAGGCTGGGAAAGCAGGTAGTAGTAGTACTATCTTTATGAGAAGAATAATAACCTTTCTCATTCATGCGAAGCGAGAGGACGGAATGAGGAAAAGAAAGAGATAACTGTTACTACTTTCCTTTTGAAGAAGAAGAAACTCTCTACAAATGCTAACGGACTTGGCTTCCTTCGTTTCTTCCTCCTGTCTCCTCTCCTGATGAATTTTATCTTAATGACCAAACCTTTTTTCTCAAAATCTTATAAAACCCCTCTTCCAAAATTCTTCTTCTATAATCCATGGTCGAGGCGACGGAGAAAGTGGGAGTAATATCCCCAAAGAACCTCTCCAATTTTCCACCATGTAGAAATCTCTGTGTCATTGTCATTATCATCTTCTCTAAATGCACTCCTTCCTAGCACTTGTCATTTAAGATACATTCACAGCTAGAGACTCTTATATGTGCTGCGAATACGGAAGATGGGATCCTTATATTTTTAGAGCCGCCCGACTGGAGCTCCCACCATTATACCGAGACTTAAAATATAAGCAACAACACGAAGTTCTTATTAACATTAAGCACACACTGCTAGTATAGAAGTCCTTATTTTTGCGTGTCAAGATTTAAAGATTAAGGATAATGCCTCAGCTTAACACGTTTTGAGACTTAAGACGGAAAAGTGTTTCAAGTAAGAACATGCGGGGAGCTGTATAGACGTATTCGGCCGAATGCCGAGAAAGCTTTTAAGTCAAATTTATATTCGGGAAACATAACTCTGAGATTATAAACAGGTGTTGGTTCCTACGTGTTAAATGGTAAGGAATACACTGCTTAACTTCCGCCTTCTGACATTTTCCACTATAAAACTTCTCTACAAGCTGGGACCCTTATTAAGCTTTACACGGTTTTCAGTTCGTTCCAGAAAAAAGTTTAACTTCAGTGTCCGTACTGCGTGTCTGTGGGCGTGAGAGCGTGTAACTATTTTCTACCCTAATGCTTAAAGGGATGAATAAAATTTTCAATATTTGTACCATTTGAAATGTGATTGCATGAGCAAATATTCTGAATACCACTTCTAACAAAGTAAAAAAAAGGAGTAAGCCTTCGGATATTTCCTTGTAATATGTTTCTCTTAACTTAACCCTTTTTTCCCTCTAGACAGATTTTTCGTTCACAACTTTTCACACCCCTCCCAATCGCTTCCCTTTGGCTAGCCTGGAAGGATGCTAGTTCTTAGCCTGCTCCCGATCCAGAAGAAACTTTAGGATTCAAAAGAAAGGAAAAGTCATTTCAATCATTTCAAGTGACATCATTGAAGCCGAACGTAAGACACATCGCTGACAGGTTCCCCCTTCTTCTATTCTGTTTTCACAAGAAAAAAAAGGGAGAAGGAGAAAGTGGCTTCACGACGGTTTTAGAATACGAAGTTGAGCGGCCTATTCCAAAATCCCCCATTTTCTGCATTTTAACAGAGGGTGCAATTTGTATTTACTTCACTCAGGCGGTCGAGGGCTGTGGTTTGCTCCAGGAGTTGGAGAAAGTGGATTCAACCTTTCTCTAAAATTTCTTTATGTAAGACTACGAGTTCTCCCTCTAACCTCCAATTGAAAAGAACTGCATCGCAGCTCTTAATTATTAATCATAAGAAATTAACATCTGTTTTAAATTCCAGAAGTAGAAGGTGAAGCAAAGACAATGCGCAAGCGTTGTAACTTCTAGCGTTCAAACATATAGATGGATTCTGGAGAACCACGAACGGGCTCCTCTCGTTCCAACAAAATATAGGCTGAAGCGAGGAACAGGATCACCCTGCAGTTTCTTTTTGTCTTCACCTCCGGCTACCCGCCTTCTTTCTCCACTTAAGTCTTCTAACAACAAAATTAAAGAAATCTCAAGCGTTAGAAAAAAAAAAGTCCTTGTCTCCACCTCAGTTCATCTGACAAAAAAATCAAGAACTTTCTCAGCCAGAACCTTCAAAAACAATTAGGAAGAGAAAGCAGAGTAAAATTCCTGCAGTGAATTCGTCTGAATCAAAGTCAACAAAAGAAAATTGTGAAGCGGAGTAGGCTCTTGTAATCCGATCTTAAAGCAGAGAAAGGTTGGGTTATATTTTTTCCCTTCTCAAAAGACGACGAAGAGAAAGTAAACTTTCACTTGGGGTTTACCACTCAAAGACAAATACTAGCTGTTAAGGCAAACAAACCAGACTAATCATCATTGATTCACGATAAATGTGTTCTTTCTGCACTAAGCAAACGTTTGCATTTGGACTCTCTACAATTTTCTCCTTCATCACCCACCCCGGCCTCTTTCACTGATTCTTCCAATTAGGTAACGAATCCGAGGAAATTCAGACAGAAACCTTTCATTACGAATTTCAGACTTCAGAAGGTTAATTCAGAGTGAAGGAAGAGGATTCCGGTAAGCAATTAAAAATCTTTCTACATTCTCTTCTCTGTTATCTACTGAGCGTAATTAGTGAAGTTAAGGATGAGAATAAGAGAATATTTTAATTCTAGGGAACAATAGAGAAATTACAAGGTTTAATATTTGAACAATGGGGTAGGAAGCTGATGAGAAAGTATGGAGATAATAGGGCTGGAGGCTTTGAAGTATTTAGTCTATTTCCGTTCCGGGAAAATCTGAGAAGGGCTTCCTCATTAAAGAATCCAGGGAATCGTTCACCTTAAGGGAGAGAGAAGGCCTAAGTGAAAGCAAACCTAAATGCAGAGCAATAGCACACTATACTGAGAAGTTCTTACTCGTAGTTGGGTAAATAATTTCTCTTTTCGAGCTTTTCAACAGTTCATCTACTCCTGACTAGAGTTTGAAAAAAAAAAAACGAGGAAGATGAACAAACTTCTTTGTTTTAGTCCTCACGTCTAAAAGCCTTTCACGTTTTTGTTTGTTTTTCATTATTTTTAAAGACGAGAACTAGGACGAGAGGAGAAAATTTATTTCTTCTTTTCAATTCCACTTCGAATGATAAATGGAAAATAATGCCTGAAGTCTATTGTTGTGAAACTGATCTCTTTGCCGCTTGTAATAAAGCCTCCAAACGTCTTCTTTCAAAAGTCAAACGGCCTTCCCATAAGTCATGTCAAACGCACCCTTGGGAAAATATGAAGTACCCACACACACCGTTATAGTTTACCAGTTTTCCTATTTTCATTGGAAACTTTCAAGGGAACAACAAGAAAGGTCTTCTTGATTTTAATCTTGGCCACCATTAAATTTTTTAACACTGGGAAGACAGTAATTGCGGGAGTTATCAAACATAGGAAGACCGCTACCATCATCCTTTCCACCGCTCCCTCAGAAAGATCAAAGGGAAAAGGCAGAGAAGTTCTAAACGAATGTCTGAACTAGAGAAGTAGAAGGATTAGAAAACTCTAAATCCTTTCATAGACGATTTCTTTCATAGAATATATGGTTGGCAGCCTCTATTTCTCCCTAAGGTGTCTACTATATCCTTTCTTTAATTCTAGAATACAGAAAGTTTTTGCGGACATATCACTCTTGTATCCAATTTTCAAAGAGAAAGCCCTTGAGCCTTATCAGATTGTGTGAAAGGAAAAGAAAGTGATACGAAGTAAACTCTCTATTTTTCGGTGGCAGGGAAACTACTCCCTTCCCTTCTAAACATTCTCGACTTTTGTCGGGTCAACTTTTGAAGGCGAGTAAGAAAGTTCTGGTCTCTAAAAATCGGCACATGGAATAGTCTTAGGTACAGACACTATACTGAGTCCACAGAAGTTTTCATTAAGATTTCGATACGAAAGTTAAAATAAATGAAAAGTTTATTTTACCACTTTCTCCCTAGAGTAAGAATTACGTTGAGGCTGAACAGCTTCCGCTTAATGACAGATTTAGGCCTAGAACTTGACGACAGAAAGATTTATCTCTGTAATAACTCATGCTTAGCTAATAAATAAAATACATAAAACGAGATTTATGCCTAACGGTGCAAGGAGAACCTTGGGTCACTATTGTATTTAGCCATTTAAGCCGTAGGTTTTCCTATAACCCTACGCATTTTCAAAACTAATTAAAACCAGACCTAAGATTCGTATTAGAGAAAGTGAAGGGGGTGAGGAGATTAATTAGGAGTTGTTGCTAGGAAAAATCATGATTAAGTGACTCTTCTCCATCATCAAAGTCCAATTGCACCTTAAGTGAGAAGCTGAAGTGGCTGAACCTTGCCGCTCTTAACTACCGCACCATTTCTAAGTAATCTTGGACAGGCAATGTATCATGTTCTCATGTTAAGCTTCCATATGAGCCTACTCATGGGCTCCTTGGGAACAGAGGCTTAAGCTCTCCTAGTTTTTATACTTAGGAAATGTATCGCCGGCGTGCAGTAGTGTGATTTGGGTCAGTGGCTGGATTACTTATGAGCGCATTTGTCCGAAGCGATTTAGAAGCAAGGAAAAGATCATTCCCCAAAATCTGGCCGGATCCTCCATATTCTTTTACAGAAGGCAGAGAGGAAATGTAGCGTTCGTAAGAACTTATTTATGCAAATTAGAAGACTTAATATTAGCCGCTATTACGTTACTCTGTAATAAAAGAGCTTCAGCAGACAAAGATTTTCCCTCTGACGAATTTTTTACTCTGTATTTAGCAGTGAAGAGACCGAGCCTGAAAATTTATATAAAGAGAAAATCACCATTTCCATATTTCTGTAAGCTAGACGGGCTCCGTCGTTTGTCATGTTTGGACAGAAGGTCGTGGCGTAGCACATGGCTGGTTTCATAGGTTTTAGTACTTGGCGTCTCAGGGAAAGTAGCTACTAGTTGGATCATCCAGCGGAATCAGAGGGTGAGACGAGGACCCAATAACACTGCCGAATTATTCGAAGAAGAGAAGCGTCAGCAGCAGGAGGTAGCGGTTTACGTAGCATTACCAGGGAAAGTCCTTTTCCTTCATACCATTGTAGTTTGTGGACGGAAGAGGAAATCACGGATAAATCAATGGAATGGGGACACCCAGCACATTGGAACTGTTTAACCAAGGATGAGAGAGGAAGGGGTACAATCGAAGGCCCAAGCCCTCCAAGCTTTCTCTTCATTCCTTCCAAAGTCAATTTCTTCTCTCGATCTTTCTCCTTATCCCTAGTCTTTCAAAGTTCCTTTCCGCTATGAACCTCGACTTCCCCCCCCCCCCCCCCCCCCTCTATGAACCCCCCCCCCCCCCCCCCCCCCCCACTGAAATAAGTTCGAACTACCTTAAACTCCCATTGTACTAACGACGGAGCAGGGACAGTGGTGCTAATTTATCGTTTTTCCCACTACTCCGGTCACTTGGTCCTCATATTTTCCCTCTTCACTTCTTCTTGCCTTATACTATACTAGTATATAGTACTAGTTGGTAGTGCTTTCTCCATTTTCACTTACGGGTGAGAGCAAGAGCCCCTGAGCCAATTTATCTCTCATCTTTTGAAGTCTCTTCTTCTCATCCTTCCTAAATAAATTGGATTATTGGATTCTAAATTATATTCAGATCCATTTCATCCCTACAGCCAACTTTGACTAAATAAACCTGTCAAGGACTCGGAAATTAACGACACGCGACCATCATCTAATGCTCTCTTAGTCCGTAATCCAATCTGAACACCTTTTTCTCTTTGTGCATAATAAGCTTTAAAAAAAGGTGCCATTTAAACATCCTTAGGAAAAATTAGAAATAGCCTTGGGGGATTTTTATAAATCGCCTTAATGGATGGAATTTGCATTGGTGTTTAGCAGACAGGTGCCTTGGAAATGAAGCTGCAGCCTTTGTAAAAGCGTGGATTGCCATGAATCCAGAGGCCGTAATCCAGTGTTTATAACTTTCTCCTGACGTTGTGGTTTAGTTAAAAAAGATTGAAAATTTGAAAGTCAGGGTACAATTCGTTGTCAACGTGGGCTTGTCATGTATCCTTGTAACATGGTCGAAATACGCCGATTAAACTAGCCATTGCGAGTGTATGCCATTCTAATGAGGCCATTCCTGAAGGCCATTTCAAGATTGGAGAGCGGAGGAGGGCTGGGTCAGGTGGTCATGACAGCTAAATCGTGTCATTTTAGCAATTTCAAGGTCGTTATGTCAGGATGCCATGCCAAGGTGCCCATGTCAGTACAGGTATGTCATGCTAGGCTGGTGAAGAAAGTTGTGTTAAAGTCGCTTATACCGACTTCTAAAGAAAAAAAGCCAAATAAAAATAAGCGTTTTGGTAAAGGTCAAGGTGATTTAAGTTAAAGGTATTTTCCAAATTTCTAAGGCATGTTTTAAAGCTCTTAGTAAAACGTGTTTCGCCATTGCAATATTCTAAGGCAATTTCTAAAACTTTCCCAAGGCGGTTTCTGATATTTTCTAAGGCTGTTTAAATACTTCCCCTTTAGAAAGAAAATAAACCGGCAAACCGGATGTATGGAATAGCGCGAGTGAACCGGGTATACCGGATGTAAGCGGGGGTATAACGGATATACTGCGTGTAAACCGGGGTATACCGGGTGTAAACCGGAGTA
>JABASM010002375.1:0-11243 GCA_019776545.1 Brachystomella parvula | reverse complement strand
TTCTAACATTATGAACTCGTAGCGACGTTTGGGTAAAAGTTCTTTACATTTTTAAAAAGGGTTTAACATCAAAATATTCTCACGAGAATTTCCGAAAAAAATTTTTACTTCCGTAAATTCGATGAAATTGCTACTAATCGACTCCTACTTCCTGTCTAACCACAGTTTCCGTGTTTCTCCATTTCAGTGGATAACAATTTGAGCACAGGTTTCAGAAATCCAGGCCGTATGTCAATTTTACACAGCCACTTCTGATTACGAGAGCAAGAAAGAGGAATTCTGAGTACGTCTCTGATGTAAGAGTAGCCTTTGCAATAGTCCAGTGACGGTCATAGGACCTTGATTTTGTATCACCTCCATTTTGGATATTTTGTTGGTTGAATTGTTACAGGGACCATATCTGTACCAGACAATGGGAAATTGCACTTTCATCTTCCAATGTGTGACGTTAATTAATGCCGTGACAAACAGTGTACGATTACCTAAATTCGACGACAGGACTGCATCCGGTTTAAGCCTCTCCGAATTATTGTAGTCGTTGGCCGAGAAATGCCGCTTGCAGATTCCATAATGTTGCAGCTTTACATTCTTGATTTGGTTTTTCGTCGAATTAATCCAGGATTTCCGTCTATCACTGTTCGTCGGAAAGGAATGGGCAGTGTCAACTGGATTGATTTTGAAATTGAGTCAAGCGAAAACGTGACATATTTTAACCATTTTTATAATCTAATTAAAATTAAAGAAATTGATAGTTGGAAACAGAAAACAAAGTAACCCGCAAATTTTTTGGGTAAAAAACTCATTTGCATTACTCTTTACCCAAATGCAACTACAACTTTTGTAGTGAAGGGCACCACCGTCTGGGAGCGCAGCGACCCAAACAAGCGTTGTTATAGCCACCGTGGACATAACCTATTTAGCAGTAGTTTCTCTCCCAGTCCACCAACCTTGCACGTTAGAGTACCGGAACAGTCACATAAAATTTCTAGTGAATCGGAGGAGTGGTTAATGAGAAAAGTGATCCCAGGGGGTACGGACGGACGGACGGCCGGCCGGCCGGACAGACTATCACAGGGAAATGCATGAATAGCTCGCGCTATTAATAATTCGAAATACGATTCGTTTTTGTACCTCCCCAAAACGAATAATTCGAAATACGATTCGTCAAAACCCCCACGAATTCGTAGTTGAAACGAATTCGAAACTGAGAACAGTGCATAGAATGCTGTGCGGCAAAAGAATACAATTGTTGAGCTGCCCTTTCCGCTAGAGAATCACGGAAAAAGGCCTGGCTACCTCAAGGTTTACTCCAGGAAAAGTTCAGAAATTACAACTCGGACTCGTGCCATTTTTTTAAAAAGATTCTTTGATTCATCTCACAGTTTGGATTAAAAAACGATGCACACGTGTAAAACCTAAAGCAGACTCTACCGTCAGATCAGACCTTGAAATTCAGAAGTGAACTAAACTTGTTCCTTGAATTAGCATTTTCCAATATGTTTTCTTGAAGCAGGTTATTTTCTGAAGAGATTTAAATTCCATACAAAAAATAGTCTTCAGCTGCATGTTGAAAAGTCAATACGCCAAACTCGTGAAGCAAAAATGAACGTTCTACTGGTAGACATCACCGTAATCGCATTAACCATATACTGCATTGCCGCAACAATCCTCGGACGTTTAATATTTGGAAAAGAATGGGCGCATGATTTCGGAAAAAGGTAAATCGAGTTTTAAGTAAGCAAATGTATAATGCAAGGAGAGAGAATGGGGTAGTGAGACTGTGGAGTAGGTTACGCTTTTAGCTTTTCAACGCTTCTCTACGCTATACGCTTAACTGTATGTTTCCGTTAAATACCTTCTTCACGGAAATTGATCTTAAAGCAATATTGGGTCCCATATTTTCAAAAATTATCGGCTTTAATTTCTGAGTTATTTTTTTTTTTTTGTTTATGGGTTGTATGGACTTTAGCGTCAGCTCTATCCCCCTTACTTAACTACTTAACTATTACAGAATTTATTTGTGATTATTATTGTTTTTACTGATTGACGAGAAGGGTGGACGCCAGACAGCTGCAGTTATCAGACATTCCGGAGATTTGCATCCTTATCGGCCTCAAGGTGGTCTCTAGCTAGGCTGCCTCCTTGCCTTAACTCGCTTATCTTCTTTCTTCCTTCACGCTGGCAGTGTGAGCTGGCTTGAAACCCTCGTGCCCCAGGTCTCAGGCTTTGGTGAGTGCTTGTACCCCTATCCCCACAGGAGCATATACGCGAAGACACGGCAAGACCCGACCACCTCTTCTGGAGGAATTCCGTCAACGACCACCGACAGCAACTACACCAGACTCACTCCCACCGGTTTGAGAAGCCCAGGAATTGAACCTGTGTCCCCCTAAAGATAGAGCCGAGGCTACTACCAATAGGGATATCTTGGCTTCACTATTTCTGAGTTATTTGAAATTTTCAAAATCACAAACATAATTTGGAGCTGTTTAGCCCAAAAACGTTGGAAAGGAGAAAAAATGGCCTGAAATAAAAGTTTGGGGAAAAACGCCATGCGCAATGATTCTGTGATTTCAGACAATAAAAGAAAAAGGTTTTCATGTTTCCGGTTTTCATTTAAGCTCAGCAGAATCTCACCGCAATTCGGTATAGATCCTCCAATAGTAACTTTCCGTAAGAATTCGGTATTCCCACAAAAAAAAACTAACAACACCCTGTACCTTGACCTTTCACTAATCTTATTGTAACTCTAATTACAAATTTTTCTCCACACGGACTTACAGAACAGGCCAAAAGGAAATATACCTCCGCAGCAAAGAATTGTTGACCAAGTGCTTTGAAACAAGTCCAAATGGCTTCTGGCTTTTGTATGAGACTGTCTTTGATTTCCCACCTCAACCACAGAAATCAGAGGCCTTTCAGCGGACCTTATTTGCCATTTTTTTTGTTACAGGGGTATATTTATTTTTGGCCAGTAGTGTAAAGTTAAGGAAACTGTATACACTAATAGGACTGTACCGTTTGCTTTACTCAGCTCTTCGGCATAGCATTAGAAAATTGCAAAGTTTATATAGTTCTGAACATACCATTTTAACTTCTAGCAACTCGATTTATAAGCAGAAGAAACTTCAGGTCGGGCTTTCGGGTTGTTGAAGTTAATAAAAATCCCTAATGCATTTTCTGGAATTCTGTTGCCTTTAGAATATTTGCAAAGAAGTTCATGCCCCTTTATTGTGAGCCTCAAAAGGCGAAAGACTTGAAGAAAAACTTGTACAGCGAACTTTGGACAATAAAAGGAGGGCCAAGGGTTTTGGAAATCGGTCCCGGAAGCGGTAAGGAAGATCCTAAATATTTTCCTTGCAGCTTTGTAAAAGATGAATTATACGTTTCACTAGGTTCGTCTTTGGATTACTTGCCACCTGGTACAACCTACCTTGCTCTTGACCCGAATGTTCACTTCAAATACGACTTAACAAAAAATATTGAAAAGGTAAGAATAACTGAAGGTCACTTGTACAGGGAATATCTATACCTTGCTATCCGGTCAAAGTTGCGAAATCCAAAGTTGCGAATGACCAAATTTGCGAAATCGTTGCGAAAGCCAACGTTGCGAACAAAATGACCAAAGTTGCGAACCATTCATTAACCATGGAAAACTAAAATTTCATGGCTTTCAGTTGGATCCCGAGAACCTCTTCTCCTCCTGTATAGTAAAGTAGGGTAAGATCGGACGTTTTTCAGATTTTTTTTATAAACCACCTAGTGTAGAACCCAACATTTTTTTCGAGCTCCAAGCAACACGATCAAATCCTCGGATGCCTTTACAGAATAATCTATTTTGCCGAATTTTAGCTCACCGATTGACAACAAAAAAGCTAAAAATTGTATTTTCTCTTACTGCCTCACTTAGGGGGTAGTAAAGGGTTTAGAGTCCCATCATTGTATACGTGACTCTAGTTTAATCAAAGGAAACGTAGGCAGCGATTAAGTTATAAATCCTTATGGGAGGTCTAAGGTTTCAGTTGGACAGGGTAGGTTTCGCAACTTTGGATTTCGCAACTTTGACCGGATACCGAATTTCCAGCATCCCAAAATCAAGGTTGAGGATCTCCACGTCGGGTTTGCTGAGGATATGCACATGATTTCTTCAGAAAGCTTGGATGCTGTTGTGAGTACCTTTGTCTTCTGTAGCGTAACTGACGTCAAAAAAACCTTCCAAGAGATTGCTCGTGTATTAAAGCCGGTAATTGAACTTTGAATCAAAACATTAGTTTTAATTTCTTGAGGTAGAGGGGTGGGACTATTCCGGACAAGATTCAAGCGAGCGATTATTCCGCAGGGATAGGTGCATCTTAACGACACTTCGCAGTGTTTCTAAGTACTAGATCGTGTATTACCATAACTTTTGCTATTAATAACGCTCGCGCTATTAGTAAACTAGGAAAAAAATCTGTCTGGAGAAATGAAAACAGGTAAGCTGAGTTACCTCGTCAAATCAGGGTTGAAGAAATCTGATGAAATTGTAGTAATACACGAGGATATATTTTGCAACACTGCGAAGTTTGGGTCGGAGAGTTGCCGACCTGGATCTGGATACCTGGACAAGTATACCCGACATACCGTGCTAGGTACCCAGAGGTATAGTTGGTCAGGTAGCCAGGACGGTGACCCTCCTTGCGGATTATACGCTCGTCTGAGCCTTGCCCAGAATAGGAGTCCCACCCCCTCAAGCCTTCTTCTTGTGCCCGTTTTTTGTGGCTTATTTTGATTTCCTACTTTAATCTAGGGAGGGAAATTATACTTCTTCGAACACGTAGTTGATCACAATAGATCTTCGTTAAGATACTTCGTTCAGACTTTGATGATGAAAACCAGGATTTGGCCTACTATTACAGGTCACTGTAGTTTCCGTGACAACGCAACAGCCTTCGCTGAGCTCAAAGGGTTTCGAACTCAGATTGAGAAGGTCTATTGTGAGAGATTCTTTGACTTAGTCGCCTATTTCCCAGCACCGGTGATTCTTGGAACAGCAGAAAAAACAGGGTCAGAACGTGTTCAACAAGATTGTCTTTTCGGCAATGGACTCGCCTACAAAACAAAAAAAGCTAAGCTATGATTACAGAAATTATGAAACTAACGGGTGATCAATAAAAAAAGCTTCACCCGTAAATTGCGGTTTAAATGTCTTATGTTAATTCTTTTTTTTGCAAATTTCAAAGGCACCATCGTATTCTGTACACTTAATTTCACGTTAGGTAAGGTTACCCTTCAATTCAGTTTGGGAAACATCTAGCCTCACCGCTTGACTAAAATCGACGGTCTCCAAAACCGCATTGGACGCGTTAGGAGTAAAATCTGCTGGAACAAAAAATTATCCTGCTGTCCCCACTGCGCATCATAATATTTTTATGAACTCTGGAGGTCAATTCCAAAGCCCTAAGCAAATAAAACATGGTAGGGTACCACAGAAGTTAAAAAAATACGATGAGCGATTGGAACCATAGGACGAATTTCTACTCCAGCAGATTTAACTCATAAGGCGTCCAAAGCTGTTTTGGAGACCTTCGACTTCAATCAAGCGGTGACGCTAGACGTTTCCCAAACTGAATTGAGAAAAAACCTTACCTGACGTAAAATTAAGCGTAGAATGCGATGGGGTCTTTCAAATTCGCAAAAATATTAACCTGAGGCATTTAAACCGCAATTTACGGTTGTAGCTTTTTTTAGTGAACACACGTTAACAATTACAGACAAAACTCCTAACGGCTTTGAATGAAAAGGACAAAATAAATAAAATCTAAACGCTTAATATGCCGAAAGCTTAGCCGCTGACCTACTTTTTAGCAAACAGTACTAAACGGAAACGAGAGGATGGTGGCAGCCTTTCCTCCATCTGTAATCCACTTCTAGAAGTTAGATGTGTCATCCCGGCGAATAATGAATGAACATAATATATTACTAATGTTCTCTCACTAGTATGTGTTGAGGAAATTCTGCAACCATCATTTTGGATTTTTTTTTATGAACCATTTTTTTGCTACAGTAGTAACTAGTAAGTAATGCCGAGTTTAAAAGGCAACATAAAGTTCTGAAATAACAACGTAAGCGCGATCTCCTTTCCGATGATACAGTGTGCCTTTGTCCAAAAACCGCGTTTCCAAGAAATGGACTTTCTTATAGGGTTGACAGACAGAACATCAACACTAAAAACACCAACATACAAAAACATCAACAACCTAACACCAACAAAAAAATGTCAGCATGAAAAAACACCAGCACTCAAAAACCCAACGTTTAATGATAAAAACGCCAACAGCGTTAGATAAGATCTGGGCTGAAGTAAGGCTGACCGAGTACACTGTTTCCTCCCGTGCACCCTTCCTGTAGTTCCCTCCCATAAGAAACGCTCGGAGGGAACACCAGGTTGCCAGCTCATTAATCCCTTATAGGAAACGGAGGTCCATTCCCTCCAGTTGTTCCCTCCTCGTAATGGTATAGGGACTCCTCCGGTAACATTGTGTAGGCACTTCTGTTTTGAATTTCGTAGCCAACGGAGGCTGGATAGGCGCATTCTGTCTCGCGACCTCCGCCGGCTGCGGATCTTGCATAAAAACCTATAACAATTTCAGCATGATATCCATCGTTTGCACCTGCTCACGAACGCGCCGACGCGGCTTCCGTCAGCTACGAAATTTGCATAAAAACCTAACAATTTCAACATGATGTCCGTCGTTTGGACCTGGTCACGAACGCACCGAAGTGGCCTCTGCCGGCTCAAAATCCGAAACAGGACAGTCTCTAGAGTATTATTGGGCACTTCGTGTTCGGTGATAAACGAAAATTCAAAATGTCTCATAAAAAGATTCCCTAAGCTAAAAAACCCCTGGAATATTAATGGACTTAATTGAAGTTTTTGCAGGGAGTCTCGCTCCGTTTCTCCGACTCATCCGGGAAGCTCTATTTTGGCTCATTCGAAGTTTCGTTTTTCGTGGACCACGTAGTACCGGGAGGGAACAGTAGGAGGGAACATGGGAACATAATTTCTTACATGAAAGCAATGATCCCCGATGGGAAGGGTTGGATCCAAAACCTGTCCAAAGGTGACTTATCCAACTGATTTGATACAAAATCTACCAATTCCCATCAAAACAAGAGTTTAAAACTGCTTTTGTACAACGGTTTGGACATCAGTCCCTTTTTGTTATCCAACTTGTTGGATAAACTCAAAAAAGTAACTTTGGATAAGATTTCGACACAAATAAGAGTTAAAAGTGGTCTGGATAATTCAATTTCGAGAGCAATTTCCATTTTATCTCAAGCCTGCGCTACTGTTACGCTTATTTAGATCCATAAAAATCCAAGGAAAATGGAACTCGTCACTGGTTTTCGCAATTAATTTTCGGCTAATTTGATTAGTACAGTTTTCGAACTAAGAATTTGATAAAAAAAAAACCTTCACGTTGGTTGATCTTTGTTTCTGCCGAATAAAACAGGGATGATTAATTTCATTTAAAGGCAAAGTTTGAAAGACGACTAGCAAAGTCAAATCTTTGCTTTTTACCAAAAGTTGGAGCTATCCATGATGCTTAATCATAATATACTTGCGTCCAAAAAACTACAGTTCATACACAAATTTTTACCACTTTC
This sequence comes from Brachystomella parvula, assembly GCA_019776545.1. Lineage (NCBI taxonomy): Eukaryota > Metazoa > Arthropoda > Collembola > Poduromorpha > Brachystomellidae > Brachystomella > Brachystomella parvula. The sequence goes on along the minus strand of JABASM010002375.1, from coordinate 3,596 downwards.
CTGTTTTCAAAACGTTTTCGTACTTTCAAAATTTTTAAGAATTTCCATGTTTTTTTGACTACTAAACATGCTGTCGAGTTGTTCTACCTAAACTCTTTTAACATTTTTTTTTATTTTTATACCTCAGAAAATAGCTGTCGAATTGTTTTTTCAAATTTTATCTACTCTTTCCAAAATGTTCATCAATATTTTATAACTTTTTCACCTGTAATTTTTTGGACTGGAAAATCAGCGTCAAGAATACAGATAAACTAAAATGACTGGACTAGGGAGTAAGAGACGGCAGAAGCCCCTTCCTGAAGGAGAGTCATAACTTTGTAAACTCATGCAAATCAACAATTAGGGCTGATAGACTAGTGGTTAGTGCGCGCGCTTATAGGGAAATAGTAGAAGTCTGTAGGTTCAATCCCTGAGAGAGGCACTATGTAGAAGAGACTAGTGGAAAGTAAAAGATTTTTTTGTCCAATGGATTGGGTAAATGTTTTTTAATTCATGCCCAACTCATTGGATCCAACAATTTGGATAAAATGTTGGTTTCACTTTTATACCAAATACATTGGATACAGCGTTGGATACCGGTTTGATCCAATCCTTACCATCGGGTCTTGATGTTGGTGTTTTAGGTGTTGGCATTTTTTTTTGTTGGTGTTTTTGCCTAGCAATGTTGGTGTTATGATGTTGGTGTTTTGTTGTTGATGTGTTTGTATGTTAGTGTTTCGGGTGTTGACGATCTGTCTGGATACCTTCTTATAGAAATGGGGCAAACTTTCCGTTTCCCCTTGACACAATGTTAGCCAAACATCCCTTAATCCAAAAGATTTACATAGTACGCCATTTTGTTCCAGCGAGGGACTCGTGGCGCAGATTCTGTTGAACTATGGGTTATTAAATTCGCAGAAAACTCCAAAGCGACCACTTTCAACTTTGAACTCTTAGGAATCGCTGAACCGATTTTTAAAAGCAAAAGCTTAAACGCGTTCGCCCTCCGAACGGTTCGGCGAACGTGTTAGGGAACAGGCGTTCGGTGGAGATTTTAGAAAAGTGAACGGTTAGAGTTCGCGTTCGGTTTTGGATTTTGATATTCCGAACGGTCCTGGTTCGGGTTCGGTTTTGGATTTTGAAATTCCGAACGGTTCTAGTTCGATGTTGGATTTTGAAATTCCGAGCGGTTCGGCGAACACGTTCAATTTTTAGCCGAACGCGTTCGGTGTTCGGTTCCGAACCTCAATTGCAAACCCTCTTTAGGACGCTCCTAGTCTGGGATCAATCAATCTCTTTGAGATGGAGATTTTTCACAGGAAAGAGGAAAGAGCATTAGGAGGGAGAAGAAGGGAGGGAGTCGGACGGCGCCCTTTTGAGTTTTCGTGCTGTTAAGCCCATTAAACTCAATGCAAATCGTAAAAGTGAGAATCTCACTTTTAGTCCTACAGTCTCTTATCATTGGTCCCCATCCCCAACGTAGTTTCTGTCACTTTGTTGAGTGAGTGAAATGCGTTGGGTCTCAAACCTAACTATAGGACGCCCAACTCTCAGTTCAAGCACAAGGGATTTATATGTGATAATTCATTGGGACAACCTACTAAGTAAACCTGCCAAATTTCAGAATTTTTCGCAAGCGCGCTTTCTACTGGATTGCTTTATTCTATCAAATCCATTGCACTTTCGAAATCACGTAAACTCCAAATCCAACCCCTGTGCCGAGATTTCCTTGCAAGGTTTAGCAGACCCCCAGAAAGTCTTCTTATTGGACTACGACTAACACAAAAAGTTTTATTGGCTGAGAATGTTTTCCCGGTTTTTCCATCTCCTTCTATGGGCTTCTAGTGTTAACTGCAAAGCTCAATAGATATTTATTGCTGAGCGCATAGTGCAAACTGGAAGAAATGGGAACCCCGTTTATTTTATAACCTGAAAAAGCCAAAAACAATTATTGTGCAATAGATGTAGCCTACGACTACGTGGAAGCCGGTAGTGATTTAAATAACGCCTCAGGGTGTTGTCGCCAGTGCCATGTAGTGGCGTGCCAAGTGTCGTTGGAGTACGAGTTTCGAAGGGACAAGGATTTCTTTAGCTCCTGGTAAATTTTTCTCAATTTTCTTGCTGAACTTGTTCCAGAGAATACTGGTCACTTGACCTGCCAGCGGATGTATGGAAAAAAATTGAGCTCCAGAGTCGTCTGAGTTTTTGTAAAATTCTTCCAGTGGGCCAAGAATATTCTCATCCCCTCCCACCTCATCGAAAACTGCATCCCGCCATTCTTTGTAGCTGACGTACTCTGCGGTGACACCAAAGTCTTGAACTACTTGGAGTATTTCTTCCTCAGGGACGCTGGAGTCATTTGAGAAGTTGTAGACGCCGAACTCTGCCTCATCCGATAGAAATAATTTTGTTGACATGATGGCTAGGGTATCTACTGGCATCATAGGAAGACCAAGCTCGAATATTCTAGGAAACATGCGAACGCGTATACATGATAAGAAAGCATTCCACCCATGATTATAGCCTGGTGGCAAAATCCCGGTTACACTGTGACCGAAAATGGCTGGGTATCGTAGGACGGTGACTGCGATCCCTCGATCCGTTGCTTGCTTGAGCAATTTCTCTGCAACGAATTTCGTAAGTGAGTAACCCTGATGCAGGAGGAGATCTCCCTTGTCCTCTGTCCCGGGAAATTCTTCTGACAATCTGCCTTCAGAGTCCAGTGACGTTACGGCTACTATGGAGGAGGCGTGAAAAAGGACCTTTGCTTTCTCTGCAGAGGTAAAACGAAGGACGTTAAGAAGACCTAGGACGTTGTGTGTCCTCATATCCTGCTCACTCCCGTCAGCATAAGAGTCGAGGTGGTTAGCCTTGATTGCGCAGTGGAACACTGCGTCGACGCTAGCCGTCAGCTCTGTATAAGCAACAGGCGTAAGGCCCAGCTTTTCCTTCGTCACGTCCCCAGGTACGACTCGCACGGAATCAAGATTTACATATTCAATTTCATAGGTTTTAAATGTGCGTTCAAGCCTGCTTTGAGCATCTTCATGTGAGTTTGATCGGATGAGACAATGGACAATTAAGTCTGGTCTGGCAGAAATGATCTCTAGGAGCACGTGGAACCCAAGGTGACCTGTGACCCCGGTCAGGAATATTTCCTTGTACTCCGATGGTAGGGAAACTTCTCCTTTTCCTCTTTGAATGTCCACTGGGAGTATGATGTCAGCCTGAACGAGTTCGGGTATAGAAACTACTGGAATACCGTCGGAACAGTTGAGAAGATTAACGAGGTGATGGGAGAGGCTGCGTATGGTTCGATACTCCTGAAGTGCAGTTACAGTTAGAGTCTGCCCGCCCAGAATCCCCTGAAGCCTATTCTTCATTTCCATGGCCATGAGGGAGTCGAATCCTAGTTCATTAAAGTTCTGGTTTATGTCAATTACTTCGGATTCTGGGAGTCTGAGCGTTTCTTTTAAAATTCTCTCTAGAAAGACTTGTACTTTTCCTTCTTTTTCTTCAGGCAACGCGTCGTAAATTTCTTTAATGAGATGCTCGTATTCCGCACTCGCTTTCTTTGTCTCCGAATCTCCACATTTCATCTCGCTGAAATAGTTGCC
>JABASM010002374.1:0-11244 GCA_019776545.1 Brachystomella parvula | reverse complement strand
AACCACAAAAACAATACGTCACAAATTCCACATTTGAAAAAAATTATTTCATCACCGCTGTTGCTTACAGCAAGCAATTTTCTAAAACAGTAAAAAAACGGACTGACCCCACCTAGTAACGAGCACTTGAAGCTAGCTTCTTTTAAGAAGTCAAAGGAGCGGAAAACCTTTCGACCAAAAATAGTTTTTTGAGTTCATACTGAAGCTTTCGTAGTTACCAAGAATTGGCTTTGTGAGGGCTAAAGAGCCTTTGCGCGCACGCTGTGGGGAACCCGAGCGAAGGATAAACCAGTAATCTGGCTTAAGCCCGGTCTGTCGCGCTCCTGCAGATTCGCGTCGGCTGCGCTATTGTGAATAATAACGCGCGTATTTGCTTACCTAGGGTTCCCAGATCAGAATCTGAGAATCCTATATTGACCCTTGACGGTGCTGGAGGGGAACAACAGGAGGAAGCCTTCGGTCTGATGAGGAGTTCCCTTTATTGTATCCCTTGGGACTTAATCCCCTACTATAAAAATCTTCCCTACAATCTCCACCGGAGATTTAACTATAAATATATTAGTGCCTGGCACGAGGACGAGAAAAATCAATCAGCAGCAGTTCCTCTTTTAACTACTAAAAAAGAACTAACATTTATTTTTTCTCGAATGAGGAAACTGAGTTTCCTCAGAAAACTAAATCTAATTTTAACTAGGTTTGGGTGGTGGTTTTCTTGGTTCTTGCTGGGAAAGGTAGGAAGATCATGATGATGAGAGATGACCCCTTTCCACTCCATGATCACATCTTCTGCTTCCCACGCAGGCAGGTAAAAACCAAAAAACCAGAAAAGAGTCCGGAGAGGAGAGGAGCTGATGATGATGGGAACTAGGTCAGTTCCTCATCCCGAACAGTTGGTCGGCTCATCTCCTATAAAATCGTGAGATTTTTCAAAGCCACGAGCTGGAAGTTCCACACTCCGTTCTGGTATTCTGGTATATCAAATTCTTGCAGTTCAAGAGCTTCCAATCTGACCATCGACCTAAAGATGATATGAATCCTGTCCCTGCGAAAGTCATCTCTGGACATGCTATGTCCAAGCTTAAGGAACCTGACTTTACCAGCGATTGCTTCCATTCCCATGCGCATGATATTTTCTGCTGTAATTTCGCCTGAGATGTGAAATCTTGAGTAAGGTAAATTTCCATTTTGACTCGCTTCCATTTCTATGTTATCAAACCGAACATAACCACCGCTAGAAACCTCTCGAATACGTTTGCTGGCGTCAATGTCCCATTGCTGGCAGCCGAGGCGGTAATTCTTTAAATCACACATTTCCGAAAGGTAACTTAACACCAAGCCTCAAATCTTTAAGAAAACGAATAAAGGAAAATCAAGTTGAGGTGGAGTAAAAGTGTTTAAGTTTAGGTTCTCAAGTTACTAAAACCGCTTCAGTCCACATAAAATGCAATTAGCTACGGGATGTATCTCGACTCGGAGTTCACCACGGTTTGATCGCCGCTGACGTGGACCTTTCGTTGGAGTTCTTTCCAACCTTATCTACCTCGCTAATTAAACGAGCTAGTCTCTTTGCGCATATAATTTGAGTTAGTCGTATTAACTCGTGATATAAAAAAAACAAAAAACTCTTTCCATTCGCTTCTTTTACTTTACCGCTTTGTCGCGTTAGTTTTAACAAAAAGTTCGAAAAGGAATACATAAACGGGGCAAACCATGGTGTACGAAATAGAGCGAACGTAATTTGTACCGGTTACACTAAGGGGTTACACAGGATGACTCAGAAGCCACTCTGTGTTCACTTGGCTTGACTTTCAAATTGCCCGGGGCTGATTTGGCTGACATTCATCCCACGTTATCCCCAAGTCATCAGCAACAACTCACTGAGGTCTTTCAGAGTAACCCCTAAGTGATACCAAAGTAGTTCCGAGTTAACGCCGAGCTTGCATGGAGGTGATGGAAGTGAACACGGAATGATAACTGGTCGAAAGCCGTGTTCCATTTCTAACTCAGTGTCCCTACTACATCCTCATTCTCCATTGAAATTGTGTGAACAGGTGTGGCTCGGAGCTGATTGCAAAATTCTCTTGCTGTCAGTGGCCCACTTACGTAATGAAAATCCTCCCCTGTTTATCAATTCTTTCATTTGAATTGCCAATGCAACTCCAAATGACTAATCATCTGTCTCTGTCATCATGTCGTCTACATAAAATTCGTATCAGCAGCATTTGCAGCTACGCCTCCACCTATAGCTAACTGCTGAAGAATTTTAGTCGCCAAAAATGGAGCTGACCTAGCCCCGAAAGTGACAGTGGTCAATTCATAGTTGTTCATGAGTTGAACTGGGTTCTGGAAGTAGAAGAGATAGGAGATTTAGCTAGGATTGACTCGGATTTGCCTATACATGCCCTTGATGTCAGCCGTCATTACGTAACGGTAAATCCGAAACCGGATAAGCAGGGTTATAATGGAGTCCTGTATCGTTTGTCCGCTCATCATTGTGTCGTTGAGAGAAGATCCTCATGTGAGGCTCAACTTCCTCATGTGACCCATTGAGAGGTAATTCCCCATGAACGCGTGGTATAGATTTTTTGCCTTAGGAAGGGCTTCCAGTCGCCTCCCCAGGCCCATTAGCCTCCTCACAGCGATATTCCGAGAATCTCTAGTGGCAGAAGAATTTGTTTTGAACTGTAGGGTGGCTGTGAATCTCCTTTTATTGTCCCGTGACCAATTTCTCGAGAAAGTGTGCCTCACAATTTTCCTCTGCTCTAGTCCTCAGTTTGGAATCTAAATCGCTATTCCCAGAAACGCTCAGTCATTGCATCCATGGATTGTACATGGTGTACTTGAATTCCCAATGTAGATTTTATTGCCATTGTAATTCCTGCTCTCCCTTTTATTTTCTATCCATTTTCTATCACTACCAAATAGAATGTTAATGCTACCAGGGTCTTAGAAATTAAGATCAGCCAGGGGAACTGATTTGAGGTGACTCCAAAGGTGATGATCCAGTTTTGTTGTGGGCAGCTGTCTGGGTTATTTCGGAACTACTAAGGCGTTGACCCTAACTTTATTTTTTTATATTATTTTATTTCATGGGTAAAATTAGCGAAAAATGAGATGCAAATAGATCCTAATTTCTTTCCAAGGAAAGATCCACCACTTCCACTGATAATGATGGTTGCATTCTCGATCAAGCAATAAAAGAAAAAATAAGGAAATAGGAAACTACAGCAGTGGCAAAGACAATCTTGGTTAATTTGGAATTGATGTGGTGGACAGTTGCTGGTTTTGGGATTTGTTTCTCGTGCTTTTTCTTTAGAAAAAATGTAAAAAAGGTATGGTGGTTCTCCTTACACATGTGACATGCGCCGTTTGCTGGTGGCCATGCTGAAGAATGTTGTTCACTGCTTATACAATTATAGCATAGGCCAATGCTTTTCCTCATAATCCATCTTTCTGCAGGGACAGGAATTTTTGAATTTGAAGTTTGCATGGTTATCATCACAGATTTTACATTGAGAGGAGTAAGCTGATGTTTGATGCGCCTGAGCTGCTGCTGGCGCCTTCCTTTTCCTTCCATCTTTGTTCCCTTGTTTGGGAGGACACTGTCCTGATTGTTAGAGCCTGTGCTCTTTGTTCCAAAAATTCCATGATTTCCTTTTGACTATGAATGTCATGCGATAGGGTTCCCATTCCTTTCTCGTCTCTTCATCGACCTTCTCGAAAAAGGTAGCGTCCCATTGTTCAATGGCAAATCCAAAGGATTTTAGACTAGTGATGATGACGTTGCTCGTATCGATCACTTTGAGGAGTCCCTCTGCTGAGTCCCTAGTGTATGCTTGATGGGTCAGCCGACGTAGCAGCTTGTAGAGGTATTAAAGCCTCTGCACGTCTGGTACTTTTTTGCGGGTGTGCACGGTGGCAGCTTCGGTAGCTTGACATCAAACATTGGTGGTACCGTGGTACCTTAAGTCTCACTACTTGTCCCAGGAATGCACTGAGCGAGTTCCTCTAATTTGACTTTCAATCCAATAATGTGTTTGGCAATCGAAGTGTAATTGGCTTTTTGCGCTTGAGCGGCAGAACTTCCCGCTTAGAGAATTTCTACTAATTTTGGATTAGTCTGTAGACATTCTACATCTTTAGCGCATCGACGTCCTTGACATAAACCTTGATTCTGCCTGCTGAGAATGGGTTAGTTTCTTGGAACGTGATCGCTTCCTCGAGCGTCGTCAAGTGGGTCAGCTGAATTCCTGTCAGTCTAACATGAGTCGATTGTCCCGTTAGTCAATTACGGGTTCGGAGCCCAGTGGTCCTTTTCACTCAAACTCAAATCCTAAGCCAGCCGTGTCACACGAAAAAAACTCGCTGAGTAATTAATCTGGTTCGAAGGACAATGTGAGTACGAGTCACTGGCCTCAAGAATTGATATAGGAGTATATAGGGAGTTTATTTTACAGTAAAGGACTATTGATGTGTAGCGGAGAAACCCGCAAAAACACTTAATATTTGCTTTGGGCTTAAATATTTATACTTGACCTTAGTCGGTTGTATATTGGGGTGTACTGGGTGTATATGGGTGTATACGGGGTGTCTTGGGCTTATATGTAGTCATACTGGGTGTGCTGGGTGTACATGTGGGTGTACTGGGTGTACTGGGTGTACATGGGGGTGTACTGGGTGTATAAGGCATACGCACATATACATATCATATGAACTTGTGTGACACATACACATATGCACCGCATGCACATATACATATATGGATAATATGCGCATATGACCCAAAATCAAAAATATGCAAAATTCACCGATCGCTATGAAACTTAATAGTGAACATTTACGGACCTTAAAGTACTCTTATGCCAAAAACCAAGTGAATCTGATCAGCAGTAGCTAAAACGTAAAGACGGAAGTCTAGACACTACACAGACTAACATTGCATTCGCATGACTAGCTTTTAAAAATGAAATAAAGACAAAAATAAACAATAACGAAAACGGCATCATTATTTTTAAATGGGTATTAGAATGGAATGTAGAGCTTAGAGAACTATCAAACTTACAACAGAATTATTGAAGATATTTTTTTCTTTAGGTATTAATTGTGGCTCGTCAAAAAAGCTGACAAGGCAGTCAATCCTAAGATTTTTGCTGAAGTGAGACCCGAGTTCTGTTCAAATTTAATAAAAAAAAGCTTTAAGATTTTTACTTTATGGATTAATATCATAAATAATAATAAATATCATAACTAATATAATATTATGTCAATAATCCTCCGGTCAGTTGAGTAGTTCTTGACTTAATCACGATTAATTAAACCCTGGATTTTACATGTAAGGCACACGTAAAAATCAAAGGTTTAATTAATCGTGATTAAATCAAGAACTACTCAACTGAAATAAGCGATTTTGGTGTCAATCGATTCACAATCGCATTTCCCACAATTTATAAGCAGCAAAAACTTATTGTACTCCATAAAATGTTGAGGAAACTCGATGAGAAGATTGGTGGGGAGTCATTTTTTCCGGGGAGTCATTTTTGTCTGCTACACCGGCCAGGGTTAAAATATCTAAAAATTATCCGTATTTCAGTTTAGAAAGGAATAGACTAGGGAGTGAATCCGGTCTCCCAAGTGGCCATAAACTCCTTTGCAACGTGAAATAGGACAGGACTTTTTTTTTGTTGAATTTATTTTCGTTTCAGTACGTGACATTTTAATTAAAATGATAGCACACGGAGAAACGCTCGAATAATCGAGGCCTAATTAAGTTGCAGAATATACATCACCGGTAATGAGATTAAGCACTGAGTGAAGAGAATCTGTTCCTTGAAACCCACAAAGCACATTTGCCCTTGAACTTTCGGTAGGAATCTTCCATCATTCCATCGTGGATGAACAAATTCGAAAGAGAGATGGCACGATAAAGGAAACTGTCCCTAAAACACTGTGAGCGATGATTGATAGGTTCCAAGGAGCCTTCAAACCTGGAACTTGTAACGTGAACCCTTACAATAAGGTGAGATTTGACATAGTCACTGAAATTGGTGAAATAGAGATGTTGGTAGGTTTGAATAAGGGTGAAATAATTCAGTCTTTCGCTGATTGAATGAATATTGGCCCTATCTCAAAGGGCAGCAATATCATCTGGTTCCGAACTGAATGAAGGCGAGAGATAATTGTTGAACAACACCCTTCATTCTTTCTTTTTGGAAGTGTTGGGGTGATAGAAGGACCTCAAGAGACTGTCAATTTTCTTTTGCAGTGTAGCAAAATAATTGTTCATTTAAAGACCTTCTGATGCGGTTGACCCTTCCGCAGGCTTGACTCACTTTCCTGACGACTGATTCGAAGTGAAGGGAGAAATTGAGGGAAGGATCTAGCGTCACTCCTAGATATTTGAAGTTGTTGACGCGTTCAATGGCGTGGATACTGCAGGAGAGGTGACTTGTGGAAGTTAAGGCACTGTCATGAGACTTTTTAAAAATCATGAACTCAGTTTTTTGGGAGTTCATTGGTAGAAGGTTTTCCTTACACCAGTTATCTAGGGCATTGAGTCCAAGCTACAACGTTCTAATGGAGGTAGCCAGGGAAGAATGTAACGTGTACATGTAGAGATCATCGGCGTAGAATTGGTGATTGAGGTCTCCAATTTTTAACACATCATCCAGTTCTTGAATGAACAAAGTGAAAAGAATGGGACCAATAACAGATCCTTAAGGAACTCCAGAGAAAACTTGGAAATCGCCAATGAGCTCACCTTTGACTTTAATTTTGACACAACGGTGTTGAAGGTAGTTTTCTATAAGCTGGACTAGCATAGAGTTGAATTTGAAAATGAGCTTGAGTTTTCGGATCAGAAGTCGGTGATTCACAGAGTCAAATGCTTTTTTAAAGTCAACGAACACCACTGGCACTTTTCCTTTTGGCTGATCAATGTGCTTGTAGATGAACGACGTTAGATTTTTCATAGCGGTGTCGCACGAACGACCAGCAGTGAAGCCATGTTGGATAGGTGAGATCTGATTATTTCGTTGGAGGTGATGAATGAAAGTAAGTAGTTTAGTAAATCCAAAATACCTTCTGCCATCTAGAAAGGTTCTTGCATGCAGTAGTCTCAGCTGCTAGGAGTCTGGATATGACTGAGTTCGACCAATTTCAAAGTTTTGATGTGTTTTAACGAGGATGCCAATTCAGGTTACTGGGCACTTTTGTTGCAGCGCACCATTCAGGAAGAGCTGCAGGCATATGAGTTTTTCACAATGTAATTCGGGGAGGAGTTGAGTATGTTTGATCAAGTAAATGTCCTTGTCCTTTATGACATTATCTATACAGAATTGACGCTGCCACTTTAAAGAGGAAAAAATTGGTTGATAGCGGTAAACTAGTGAAGCTCCGATTGTAGGTTCCTAAACAAAAGAAAACTTGACCAATTTAAAATGAATATTTGAAGGTATGAGAATATAACTGCAAAACAAGAGTGAAATCCTATCAATGGAATTTCCACAGTTTGATCCCAGACATTGTCGTCAATCTCGTTAAGTCCTCATGGGCCACCGTCACGACACAGCAACTGTGCTTGAAATTTTATTGAATATTGCCATTTAGCAAAAGTTAATTAAACAGCGTTAATTGAAACGGCTTCGTGTGCAGTTGCTCTTTGCCCCCATACGAGGTTTAATACAATCGACAAACTTTCGATCAGCTTTCACCGCTTCCCAGTTAAAGACACTTTAAGATGTAGAAGGTGGATTAACTTGTGCAAACGTTGTGACAAGAAAATTACTGTAGAAAATGCAGTAATTTTTTCCGACCACTTCGTAGAAACAGATTTCAGAAAGCCCGGCCCGAAAAAAAAAATCAGGATCTGGAAGTGGTGGTGGGTCACGTAGAATAGTGAGAACTAGGGATATTCGAAAGTTAAACGGTACCGCTATTCCATCATGCAAAATTCCATTGAAAAAAGATGCGGCTATGTCTCAGCGTCATATCCGATACTCCAGGAAAAACATTCTAAATAATTTAGCAAACGGTGAGTTAATTAAACCACCAACACTAAAGGTGAGTTTTGGCGTTAACGAGTATTGATTTTTTAGAGAGAAGTGACAATAACTCGGAAGAAAATGTCCCATCGACAATCCAAACTCCAGAAGCGGATTGTAACAATTTTAAGTACGAAAACAACTTGCATGGCAAAAAATAATGTTTTGAGTGTTTGAATGCTGGAAAGATACGTGTTGTAATTCGTTTTAGGCGCACAGAAAGACATTTTGATTCAAGATTTGAAGAACCAACTTTAGCAGAAGTCTCAAGAAGTTCTCAGTCTAAAGGTTCTTTTAACTAACGAACAATCAGTATCCAAAAATTTGAAACGCCAAATCTCTGCTAAATTAAAAATTAGCAAACTTCGGCAAAGTAAAAGTAAGGTGTTAACCAGTGTAAAAAAAAGTTATCACTCAGAATCAGAACCAGGTTGAATCATTGTGTGGAAAGTTTGTGAATTGAACGCCTGCTGAGATTTCGAAAGCTATTACAATGAAAGTCCTATCGCAGTCATTATTTCGAACAATTAGAGAGTCTTGGAGTATCCCATTGCCATGTGCCAGTACAATAAGAAAATGGACCTCGAAATTCCAGTGCCGGGAAGGAATCTTGAGCGAGGTATTGACAGTTATAAAGGAGGAAAGTCAATCTATAGATGAGTTTGCAAAACTGTGTATCATTAAGTTCGACGAAATGTCAATAACTGCGAGCTACGCTTACGATAGCTCCTTTGACATTATATCAAAGCCTTATAGCAAAGCTCAAGTAGCCATGGGGTCTGGAATTATGGCAAACTATGACCAACCGTTTTTTTTACAGCTTCGACACTCCCGTCACTAAGCCAATTTTGTATGGCTTCCTACACGCACTAGAAATCGCTGGCTTAGTTGTCTGTGCTATTGTAAGTGACTTCGACCCCGGAAACCAGTCCTTATGGCAGAGTCTGGGAGTCCGGCCTGGATCGTCTTGGTTTCAACACCCTACACTTCCAAACAGAAAAATTTGGGCTTTTGCAGATGCTCCTAACATGTTAAAACTCATCAGAAATCATTTGCTGGATCAAGGTGTCATAATACCCTGTGGAACTTTGGTTAAACGTTATACACTTGAAGAAATGGTGAAACGTGATAGTGATGAGTTCAAACTTTGTCCAAGTTTAACCCAATCTCTGCTTGATCTGAAAGGGGCAGAAAGAATGAAAGTGAGCCCAGCAGCAAAGATTCTTTCCCACAGAACGGCTACGCTGGCAAAATTTTTCTACCCGAAATCCCCAGAAATATGCGAGTTTTTTCAAGTATTTGACGACTGGTTCGATATTTTCAACAGTCGAGTGGCCCTCGACAAAGACAAGCTGATTCGCAGCGGGTTTGGTATGGTGCTACATGCGCAGACAAGAAGACTGAATGAAATAAAAGATTTCATTAGCCAGATGCGCTTTCGATTCTACTCAAAGACGGAAAAGCGTTTTGTTCAGAGAACAGGCCTTCTTGCCTGTCAGAAGGGCGTCATCACTTCTATTGACTCATTGACTGGACTCTCAAAGATTAGTCAAAAAACTACAACGTCAAATACATTAAGACAGTACTGCTCAACACCGACGCACTTGAAAGCCATTTCAGCGAGGTACGTTCTGGTGGTGGGACTAGCACAGCTCCTTTACCAGGTGATTTTCGGCAACGTGAAAAAAACCTCCTTCTTGGAGGTCGTATCCGCCCACCAACCTCAGCAAATGTAAAGATTCCAAGACATCAGTTAAATTACCTTAGCGTCAACCAAGAACTTAAAAACGTCCTCAGATAGTGACGCTTTTCAAGTTCAGTGCCAAGAATTTGAAAATCTGCTTCCAGCTCGAGAAGCGACCGTTGTGAACAAATCCAACTTACCTGGAGGTACGGAGGATTTCACACAATTCTCTAGTGCATCAATCAAGTACCTCGCCGGTTACCTTGCCTTTATAATGAGAAGAGAGTATAAATCAAGAAAGTATGGAGACATCACAAGAAGACTTCGCTTCATTCCAAACGCCACCGTCACAGATTCAGTAAGCGACAAGTGGATACTAAAACTTTCCCGTGGAGGTTTGATGTATCCCACAGATGCTTTCTTCACACAGATACTTCAGTTTGAAAAATATTTTTCCGAGCGATTCTCATTAGAGACCTTGATTGGAAGAGAAGGTATCTCTACTTGTATTCAGACAGCGCTACAAGAACTGTTTCCGTCAGCAGACGTCAATGTCATCAAAGAATTTACAAAAATTCGCTGGAAAATCAAAATTGATTTTTTAAATCAGCAACTCAAATCTGCTTCCTTAAGAAATAAAAAGAAATCCAAGCAATTCGCTAATGCCTTTGTCAAGAAAGCTGCAGAATCTGGAACCAATTCGATCAAATTCGACGCAACTGTGAAAAAACTACAGAGAAAAGATGTTACAAAGATGGAGGTTTTAGAAAACCCAAAAAAATCTAAACAGCTAGGTAAATCCTAATCCTGACAAAAAATCGCTATTTTATCGTATTCTTCTAGCACAAGCGTCATTTTTTATCTATTAGGTTTGAATCAGAAACGAGTACTCTCTGACGAAGCTAACTACGATGGAAGCTCTAGCAAAAAAAATTTAAAAAACGAAAACACGACGATACTACACAGTACCGTTCCATTCCACTCAGGCCAAAACTGAATCAATCAGGTAATGGATTAAGATGGGTCAACAATGATATTTTACAACAAAGCTAACTCCGTTGTTATTCTTTTTTTTTGCAAGAAACCTCTGGAGTCTACGCCACCATCAGCTTAGAACTCGAAAGCCAATTGAAGGCATTACTGTTAAGTAAGAGGAGTAATGGTAATTGATCAGCGTAGTTTGCTTCGATGATTTGAATTTTGATTTTCATTACCAGAAAGGTGGAAACAAGTAAAAAATACTATTGCAAAAAAATTTCATTAGGTATTATTATTAATAGCGCGAGCGCTATTCATGCGAATGCAATCTCCGTCCGGCCGGCCGGCCGGCCGGTTGGCCGGACGCGGACGTCCGAGTACGATTATCTCAGCAACGGTTGGTCAGATTAACTTGATTTTTGGTATGAGAGTTCTCTTTGGTCCCTAGTTGATCACTATTGAATATCTAAGCGATCGGTGAAGTTTTCAAAAAATTCGATTTTTAACCCATATTTGCATGGGGGGTGGGGGGGGGGGGGGGGG